>LOJH01005003.1:4470-35046 GCA_001685095.1 Ellobius talpinus
CAGTCCAAAGAGCAGTCAGGGTTCCCTGCCCTGTGGGAAGTCCAAGGACCTCCTGTTTTCAACATCTTTCAATTAATGCCACATTCTCTTAGTTCTACAAGAGCCGAGAAGCACGGCAGCTTTATGGGATGGCTTTCTAGGTTGACACTCATGGGTGGTGATGAGGCTGAAGCTCACCTGGATTAACACTGCCCATGCCATCCTATCAGCACAGGCCTTGTAAAGGAGGATTCCATCAATGCTGGCATCCTAAATAAAGAAATGATCAAAAACTGCAGACTTAAATCAAAAGTCTGATTTCTCCCATGCACTAATGAATGCGGACACTAGTAGCTGCTGCCATTTCAAGGGACAGAAATAACTGCATTTTTAATTTAGTGGCGAAATCTGAGATAATTTCCTGTGTTAGGTGGAGGAGTCTGGAGGAAGTTTTGATCCTCATTAACGAGATAGAATTTTAATCACTGAAGAACTTGTAATTCTTTTCTACTTTTGCCCCTCTTCCATTAATAAGCTAGATGTTTTTAATGCCTGCCATGTCTATTTTCACAGAGTTCTGAGGTCAGGTGCATTGGCAGAGGCATCTGAGAGCTGGCTTAGGTATCTCATCTGCTGCTTCAAAGAAGCTGTAAAAGCTAGAACCATCTCTGCTGATCACACCTTTTCTCACCCTCCAATCTCCTGCTCAGGCTCCAGGGGAGCGAAGTTACAAAAGACTCAACCTCTTAGAAACCCAGAGCTCTTTCATTTTAATTCAGCAAGATAGATGCAGACCTCCACGTCCGTGTGTGGAGATCAGAGAAGCAGAAGAGGAAACTGTTGAATTTCTAGAGCATACTCTTTATTTATTTATACATACAATTCTTTACCCAACAGAATTTAAAGGCAGATGCAAGGATGCATACAAAAACAGAGGGCTACATTCAAAATCAGAAAGGAAAAATGACCTTAGGAAAAGAACTAGGCAGACAGAGTTGATGCTGGATGATCTCCACATGACCCTAACATCCTTCACATTTCCTTCCCTGCCCTCACATCCATTGCACCCTGAGGTTTGCAGCACCATGATTTTACCTAGCTTTTGTTCTGTTCAATAGGACCATACAATTTATAACTAACATTCAGATTACTTGCCTTAAAAGAAATCAGCACACACCATTTAAACACACGAGGGGTAGGTGATATGAGATGTCAACTAGTCACTTTCTTAAGGCATAGGATACAGGAACTATTTAGGTGATTTTCCCTAAAGTGTCTTGTTTTCTTGGTTCTAGTATCTACTTCATCAATGCTCATCTTTCCATCTGAGCAGAATATCTGTGACTACTCCCCTGATGCTTCAAGGGGAGTCATCATCACCTCCTTGGGGAGATAGTGCAACACCGAGCTCTTTGTTTCATGGCAGCCACTCTCTCCCATGTAACTCGCATTGTTTTTCTTAAAATACTAATGTTTGAAATGGATCTGAACTACATACAAGCGATCATTCTGTATCCCAAGCTCTATGACGGCAAGGACACAGTTTCCTTTGTCTCTCTTAAACCTGTTACCTAGGTGATTCTGGTCCATAAATGTTTTCTTACAGTGCAGATGTTTCCATGTTCACAACCTTCTCTGAGTATCTTTTCTTTGACCCTCCATATTCCCAGCCCAAATAGGAGGCATTGACTGAAGTTCTTCTTTTCTCTCTGAGGCTCCTGCCCCCACCTCCACTTTGGACCCACCTTCCTCAAGAATCTGCTCCATCAAGTCAACTCTGGCAACTTCATGTCCTCTGGCTTTGCCTATTAGCATTTAAGAGTCCTAACTGAAAGCAACACTAAATATTGAAACTTGGGCACTCAGGCCTTCTCCTACCGTTTCTTAAAGGCTTTAACTCTCAGATGGTGATCGAGAAAAGTCTATCATTGTGTTGAATAGGAAGGAGTTAAAATTACACCAGAGGTCCAATAAAATCAGAAACAAATAAATTAAAAGCAGAACATTCCACTCAAAGGTAGACCAAACCCCATTTATCCTAAGAAACTGAAAAATCAAGAACTTGTTCAGACTGCTTAAAAGAATATTTGAGGTGCTCGCACAAGAGAAAGGAGCCAATCTGAATGGGAACAGATGATAGGCATGTCAAATATTGAGAGAAATGCAGGAAAAAAATAATATTAAATCACATCAGTATGTACTATATAGAAAGAGGGAGACCTTTTTGTTTTTCAAAGTAAATATTCATTTGCTTTCCAGCGATACCTCATATTGCTCCTGCAGGCTGCTGTTTGTTTACTCTAGCTGGTCGTAATACAGAAGCAGGCCATGAGCTGGACTCAAGTAGGATGCACTTGATTTGGGGTCTGTTCAGCTGGTAGAATTCCTGAAAATAAAACCAAAGGCTTTCCCAGAGCTGATGTCATGTGCCTCTGACTTCCCCAAATTCCTTAAGGTCTCCTTACTCACTGTACATATTCTCTCACAGTCCATCACCATCTCAGCCCTCTGCCTTCAACCTTTCCCTCTCAGGTAGCCACTCTTCTCGAGAACACCAATCAGCTCAGCTAATTACAATGGATGCTTCTGGATCTTCGTATTTTAAGAGTAGTGATCCATTTGGAAGCTCTCTTGGGCAAGATCTTCAGATACTTTTTGAGCATGGTTCATCCTCAGGACCTCTGACCACAGCACAGAGAATGCACATTTCTTCCCAGCATTGCCTGCTCTTTTTTTTTTTCACATCTCTCCTGGCTGCAGGCACTATAAGATCCCGGCCAGCTTAGTTCCCCAGGGTCACTGAGGCCAATGTCGTGGTCTCCTCTGTAGGTTCTCCCTCTGGGAGCTCCCCATTCATTCTCCAGGTAGCCTGCAATCACACTGCTTCGTGTTATTACCCAAAACCTGTCTGTAAGTTGTTCTCATTGTTATAATCCCAGTGTGCAGCTCAGTGCATGACATCCAAGGGAAACTAAATAAAACATCTGTTAAATAGTAAAAACCTCACCAAGATGAATGGCCAATGACTAGCAGACTGTCATTTTAAACTAAACCGCTAAAAAACTCTTCTGATTCTCTGAACCTCAGTTCCCTAAAGCACACAATAAGAAAAGAACATTATAGAGCTGTCTTGAGGGTTAGATAAATAATATATTCAAGTCATTGGTCACCCAATACGTTCCGTGAAGGTAGATTAGCAAGTTTCTTTATCTTTACACAATACTTATACCCTATATCCTAGATCTAAATGGTAAAGCCTAATTAAAAATGGTTGTGCTAGAGAGATAGTTCTGAGATTTACTGGCTGTTCTTGTAAAGTACCCGGGTTTGGCTGCCAGTACCCACTTGGGATGGCTCATGACCACTTGTAACTCCTGTTCCAAGGGATCCAGTGCTCTCTTTTGGCCTCTATAGATACAATATGTGTTGATCACACGGACAAGCAGGAACATATAAAAATACATACATAAAAATATTCTTTATAAAAAGAATTGCCACTATCTAAAGATGAAGATAACACAGTTTGGGGTACAAATGTCCCCTGTTATCAATGTCCCTTAAGGAAGCTTGATTTTCCTGGGGCACCATTCTCCATGAAAGGTGCTGTGCACGCCAGGCGTCTCACCTTGCCTTTCTATTTCTGGCAGTAGAAGAGTTGTCAGAAGCAGTGAGAGAGAAAAGGTAAAGAGACATAAAAGAAGCAGAAACCGCTTCCAAGAACAGCAAGATTATTCAAAGGCATCTTGATTTACACATGACAGATGTGTTCCTGAAAAATATATGTAAACTGAATCATACTTTGAGCCACCGGGAAATCTTGGCATTTAAAGGAATTCTCTATCGAAGGCTTTTGGAATAAGAACAGCCAATAGGATGAGCAACCTGGCATAGTTTGTGTGGTGTGGGCTTACGTAAGTCCTTCTCTCTCCAGTCTGAGGTAAATTTATGTATGGTTTATGTAAATGAAGACAATTGTAAATGTTAATTTCTGATGGAAAACCATCCCCTGGAAGACTAGATCAGAGGAAATACATGGAGGAGAGAGCTTCCTGGGTCCTAACAGCTGTGGTTGTGAACTACAGGACCTGCCCTATCTGCCTTTGGAGAACTGAGTCCAGCATCCATCATTGCCCACCAAGACTGAGTGAGCTAAGAGCATGTGCTCAAAACCACCAACTACCTGTCCTCCTAAGGGGAATGGCTGAACATCAGGGCTTGGGAAGAGGAGGGTAACAGCTCAATTAGCTTCAGTGTGTGGGGTGTGCAGCGAGGCATGGCGAGCACAGGGAGTGCGTCATGCCATCAGCGTTACTTCTGTGGCTCGGAAACTTTACTCTGTGGCTCGGAAACTTTACTCTTTGCTGTGCACGTCACTGAAAACTCGGGGACAATGAACAGAGAACCAAAGAAAGCTGTGATACTGAACAAGAGAAAGAAAGGAAGAAGCTAGAGAAAAACAGTAGGTGTCTCATTGAGCTACACAGGTTAGAGTGACATTTTCAAAGGCTGACCAGAAAGAGAAGATGCAAGTAATGTTTATTCTGCAAATGATGCCAGGCTGAGATCTATAAGTTCATGCAGTAGTTTTTTGTTGTTGTTGTTTTTTTCCTATTTTCCCTGAGAAGCCTGGTATTGCTGTCACATTACCACGTGGCCTATAATAGACAAAGCCAATGGTGGAAAGAGGAGCGGGCAAGGATGAGTCAATGAGTCACAGGTGCAAGACTCTAGCTTTCTCTCTCTCTGAGTCTTTCCAATGACAAAGGCTTTAGTTACATGTACCAGGCACAGCACAGATGGACAGTGGTTCAAAATGAGTTATGAACACTCCATCCGAAAAGAATTAAGGGTAGGGGAGGAATAATTTGGGCATTTGAGGTCAACCCATCACCACTATCCTGCCCAAGATTAAAACAATGCAATAATGCAGCAGCGAAGTAGGGGCATATTAGGAAATGTGTCTCATCAACCTTTCCACTCATTGATGGTCTACCCCCTCTCTATATACCCTCAGGGGCTGAAGGAGGGGTGAGTGAGTGTGTGTGTTCACTGGTGATGGTCAGTAAAAGGGGTTGCTAAATTGTAGTTCAAACATCTGTGTTTGATAGATGGATTTTCCATCTGAAGTCAGAAAGTGGCCATGTGACTTCAAGAAAACATATTATCATCCAACAGTCTAAGGTCAATATGTACTCCTAGGTGACTGCATCAGGCCTGATAAATCTTGGAAGTTTTGCCTTGAGCTGACGAATGCAGATTGTTATGTGTTAGTGGGAGAGGGGAGCAAAGATAGGCTTAGGCTCAAGAAAGGGCCAGAGTCATACTTTTGTGAGCTCAGCAGTTACCTGTCTGCCCAAGGAAGAAATACTTTCCATTTATTTGCCCATTCATACAGCCCACTATCAAACCGAGAGCAATGGATTCTATCTAATCCCGTGACAGATGCCACAAACTGCCCAGTGCTCACCCACGCCCAGCTTCCCCACCCCAACAAATTGCAAAATCAAAATAAAAAATCTAAGTAACAACAGCAGCAGCTCAATGATTTCACCATCCCAACTGATTCTTTAGATGGAATGTCATCTTGACAGATCTATTTTGATCGAGTTGTCTAATTGAATAGAGTTCTCGATGCTCTTGAATTTGTGACCTCACACCGCTGTGAAATAAATGCAATTTGGAGAATTATTTCCAAACAACAACTGCTCCTCCTCTGGGAACTTACTAGTTCTTTGAAATTGTTGGTGAACCACCTACTGACTAAGCTATTAAGAGTAGGTGCTTTATTTGTATCCCAGCCTAATGGTTCATAAATTCAAAGGCAGAGAGAGCTGCAAAAGGAAATGACAGAAGGCTTGCACTTAGGAGAAAGAGATACCCAGGAGGCTGCTGGCCAGGTTCCCTGGATCCTGACCTAGTTAGCTGTCGGCTCCCCCGGGCAATCTGTATACTGGTAATTAGAACTGTGTGGAAATCTTGCCTAATGAACCCCTTCAGAGGTGGCAAACTTGTTTGGAGAGGGGTTTCTCACTGGACCCAAAATTTAGTCTGATCTTCCCCAACTGTTCAACAAGACAAAAGGCTTTGAGTCCACCCAAGCTCCAGGTGCATCCAGAAACACAGGGTTCATTTTCTGTGAAGTTCAGCTCCCTTCTCAGAATGGCTGCCACTTCTCATGTGGGTGTTTACTGGGCTGTGGAGCTAATAACTAACAAGTCCTAGAGGGCCCTGTCTCCCTGACTCAAGCCACTAAAGAAATGCTAATAAACCAGTTTGCATCATTACCAAGACTTAGAGATATTACAGAATTTAGCCAACGACTCAGAAGGGACAGAACTGGGATTAGGTTCTGATTCTGGAGTCCAAGCATAACCCATCATCTATGTAAATAAACTTCCAAGATGGGAGACTGATGAATGGGACTTAACCACAAGATAGAAACTCAAAAGACTGATTTCAAATAAACCTCAGCAGAGGCAGCAGCATCTAGTTGACAAATGTCTCTAAGCCTCTTTCTTTTTTTTACACATCTGTATAATGGGAATATTGCCAAGATGATTATTTTGAGACTTAAATAAGCTAATAAATGCAAGTGCACAGTCACTGCCTTGCATGTGTATAGTTCTCAGTGAGCAAGAGCCATAATTTAATTGGTGGAGGTGTCTCAGCATTCACAGGCTTCCATGACTTCTCCAATGCACAGATTTTTTTTAAATTATAAGAAATATTTCAAAATATGAGCAATCTGTTTCTATTTTGGAAGTTTTTTCTTTAATACATCCTAAAAATTAAAGTATTACATTTAATACAATGTAAATTTAATACATGGCTTTTCTACACCCCAGTTCTCTTCCCCACACTGTTGTTCTGTATTCTGGCCCCCTGCCCCTTACAGAACAGGGGCATCTTTCATCCGTGTGTTAATCCATAGCTCAAATAGGACTCATGGTAGGAATGCAAAAGAAAATTCTGTCTTTGTAGGCTGTTAAGGGCCTGTGGGGCAGATTCTCATTAGAATGCTTTACAATAATATCAATCAGTATTAAAAATATATGTTCTACTCAATTTTTAAGACATCTTAAATAAATCTTTAAATAAAGTTATTTTGTTTTATCTTCAGGGCTTGGTGAACAGTTAGCCCTAAGGGGCCCTTCCTTGTTCTCCCCAAGTATAACTCCTAAAGGGCTTGCTACCAAAGTCAGCCTTTCTGGGGGGTATCTGTAGTAGGAGAGTCACGTCTCTGGGAGCTGCTGATTGTTTGATGGGCAACACATTACTAAGGAATGAAATATTCTTCCATTAGGCTCATTTACCATTCAGAATTGCTCACAGGAAGCAGCTGGCTAATGCATATAGCCTTGAGGAGCAGGCACTTCTCTGATGCCATTGAAAAGGTTAGTGAGCCTACCAGAGAGGAAAGGAGGCCAGTGCCCTTGGTATACAACTGGGGGAAACTTGGGAGAAGGCTAAAAATGGAACTAGATATTTCCAGAACAGAGCATGCCGCCCCTTTTAGAAATATGCCTGTTAGCTGGCAACAGTGGCTTTCTTCTGCACCCTACTTGTCTGTCCTTGGTTGAAGCCCAAGCACCTGCCTACAAGGGCTAAAGGGAGAATAGTTGAGTGTAAAACAACAGGGAGCAGAAGGGGTTGAAGTGGTAAATACATAATGCAGGCTAGCAAAAGGAAGTCCCATTTATGGAGGCAGCAGCAGCCATTCCAACAACTCTGCCAATGATGAATCAAGCATTTTTGCCTCTTGGAACAATCATTCCTATCCCAACCACTAAAAACTGCCTAGAAGATGGCAAGGGCTTCCACGAAGCCAGATTTTCCTGTTTATAACTCTTACCACCTAAACTGTGATTCATTTCTATTTCAGAGATGGTTAACTGCTTCCTTTTATTAATGGCTCCCAACAGGAGCATACACAGTTCTTCTTGTTGCATTACCCCTACATATTTTTTCAGTCCATCCCACCATTTAAACCATCAAATGCTACCCCACGACCTCTGGCTTTCCACAGGGTTTTGTTCCTGTATGAATCTCTTTATGCTGTTATGTCGTTGTTGAGTGTTTTTCCCTCCCTGGCTGTTCTTTGTCTGCTTTAAGAAACTGAACTTCTTGAGGAGAGATGGATAAGCAGTTAAGAGCACTTGCTGCTCTTGCAAAACACATGGACTTGATCCCAGAATGCACATGACAACTCACAATTATCTACAACGATAACTGAGGGGATCCAGTGCCTTCTTCTGGACTCTCAGAGTGCCAGATGTGCAAGGGGTGCACTTACAAGTATGTAGGCACCACACATAAAACAGCAATAATAGAAATAAGTTTTTAGAAGAAATTTAACATCTTGTAAATTTCCTCTACCAATGTGAGCCTCCCAGACATCCTCCCATCTTGAGCATGCTCACACACTTGTGATTGCTACTTGCATGTTGCTCTGTTCAAGTACCAGTGTGCTAAGGTCCTAGTGTAGGCAGCCAGTCATCTCCTCTTTTGATGGTAATGCCCAGGCATCTGAGGGTCTTGATTCAGTCATCCTACACCTAGCACATCTGCTGGGCTGTGACAGATAGCTGTGATAGTGAAGGTGCCAGGGGAACTAAATGAAAATATGAGCTTCCAAAACTATGCTCCCAGAGCTATTTTGTACTGTTTTTCTGCAGAAATTAGTCGTTTTAGTGCCCAGAACAATTTCTTCCAAAACGGAGCTGATGGTTACCATTAGCATAGCAGTGCAAAACTCTAGGAGACAGAACAAACCACTATGGGAGTCAGACTAAGGCATTGATAAAGGGATCGAGTCTTGTCCCTTAAATGTAGCCTGCTTAGTAAGTAGAAGGTTCATGAAAGCTGGGTCATGAAAACAAAAGCAAAGACACCAATTAACCCTCTTTCTCCAAGAAACAAAAGTGACAAAGGTTTTCTTTCTCTCCCTCTCTCATCTCCCCAAAGCAGAACTGGAAGCCAAAATCCCCGTATTTGGGTTCCCCATGCCACTAATTAGTTGTCTAACTACGGGCAAGTTCCTCAATTTCTCTGGGTCCCTATAGAAAGACTAATTATAGTTTCAAAATGTAGCACATCTGAATTCTAAGTTTCAGGGTTTTTTTCTCTGACGGTCTGAGATTTTTATACCTTCTCTTTGGGATTTCCTGGCAGCTCTTGAGTTCATCAATGGGGCTCTCTTGGGCTAGTCAGTGTAAATATCCTAAGAAGCCCAGAACACTCAGACAGCAGCCCTAACTGACCACAGTCCCACTACTTCTTAGCAGCCAGGGTTTTTGTCGTTGTTATTGTCAACATGAATACGGGCGATGCTTTACAGGGATGACCAATTTTAAAAACTAATTGATTTGTAAATATGGTGGAATTGCCTCTGATTCTGCACATCTGTTAATAAGTAAAGATAAAAGAGGTCTCTCAGACTGGAATCTCTTGGGTTCTCTAGATATACCTTCCAGGATCACAGCTGTGAATGCCCAGACCTCAGAGCATAGCCGTGACATGCGAAGTCAAAGAAGATGAGCAATTTAGAGATCTAAACCACAGGACCACATGGTTTCCAAACATTTCTAGGTGTTCTATAGCATTCTAGTGTCATTGCTTAATCGCTCTTCTTCAGAAGGCCAAGGATACCTGAGAGTCAGATGTTCCTGCAGGATAACAGCTGGATGCACATGGCAACATTGCAGGAAAGAAAGGGTTTCAGCTGAACATTTGGGATGGCTTCTCAGTGTGAACAGTCACACGCAGGACATCCTATGCTGAGGGGCGTGGCTTCCCACACTTCACATATCTGTACTTTATCTAAGGCTAGGTTGATGGCCTATTAGTCATTTCAGATAAATTCCCAACACATATATGGAGGCAGAACATGTTCATGTTTTCTGTGTGTCCAAAACCAGAAGCACTTGGGTTCAGTAAAAATCTTACAGAGATGACTCACATCATGTCTTATGAAAGGAATGTCAGGCCAGAAATGCTAGTGTCGCCTGTTGGTAAGGGGACAGGATGATGGCTACACACCTACAAACCCACAGGAAGAGATCCAGTGGCATAAACAGGCGCCAGTCTGCAAGAAGCCCCTCCTCCACAATTAACCAGGAAATCAGCTTTCAGGCCTCTGTGAGCAACGTGCCAGGGTGACAACACCAGAGGAAATGCTTCTGAGGGCATTTCTTTCCACTGTCAGCTGTCATATCAGTGCCGGACAATGTCACTCCAAACAGGAAAGCTGTGAGGCCCAAGAAATGCCAAGAAAATGGCATGGAGTGGGCCAGGCGAGCACCAGCCTCCCCTGCTAATGAAGGCAGCAGATGTGGCATTTCTGACAATATTGCTTCTGCCTCACTTGCCATTTAACGTTAAGAGGCTTCTAGAGTCTACTGCATTTAAAGAGTAATGACTGTTTTCAGGGTAAATGCTCGGCTAAATAACCCTGGATTATTGTGTCGCGTTATTACATTTATAAAATGGCATTTCAAAAAAATAATAATTGTTTTAGAGTTAATTGATGTTTTTAACCATCACTGTGTGGAGAATTTCTATTCAGCAGACAGGGAGTGAGCAAGGGAGGAAGAGATTTCCATTGGGAGAGTCACACTGAAAATAGAAAGCATCCCTACCCATGAAATCCTAGTACCTAAGCCCCTCCTCCTCTGGCTCTGTTCAGTGAACTCCTTTCCTGGCAGTGAAAGCAACCTCAGGACAAAGGTAAGTCTCAACCTCCTCAGATGGCGTCCATGAGATATGGGACTGGCAGTGGTACAAGGGGTCAGTGGGAGCCTTGGCAGAGCTTCTCTGGCCATTATCGCCCAATGTGAACAGGCCTGGCCCCTGAGGAGCCTGAAGCAATGGCAGGACCCACTGCTCTGCAAAGCAGTGACTTTTCAGATACGAAGTTAATTACACGGCCGAGAGTCTCAGAAGCCATGCTGCCAGAGGCAGAGCTGAAATGCAGGGCTCTTACAAAATAAGATTTTTGGGAAATTCCAAAATCTGCATATTGGGGTAGCTGCAAAGGGTGCATGCATGGACTGGAACCACTTCCTGAGTGCGGTAGAGATGACTTCACTTTCTTCTTGTCAGTCAAACCCCTTGCCATTCCCTTGCTGCAGCATATCCTCAGGGGAGCACCTCCCAGTGAGTAAGACTTTGTTTCTGATTGCACAGCTTCCTGTTGCAAGCCTCTCTTTGAAGCAAGGACCAGGTGTTATTCCGGGGATAGATTTAAATCGAAATATGCACACACCAAGAAGGCAAAAGTCATTTTCACTATGGTGGCACTCACTAGAACCCAGGTCTCACCTTTGCAGCTTGCTTGCACTAGGTGGTCTATCACCCGGAATGACCCTAAAACCCCTCAGGACTGCTGTAGCCTCATGACATGAACTGCCGAATGGCAGTAAACAGACAGAGACCCAAGCCAAATGGGGGAACCTTAGACTGCTGGCCTCTAACAGCAGAGAAGATGATGGATATTGCCTACAGAGTAAAGCTGGAAATGCGTGTCTTAGAGCTAAGCCTCTGATATCAGAGCTGTGTCATACTGCAGATAGTCCATTCTTTACCCCTTATTCCTCTGCTAATCCTTATAGAAGTCTGTCTACCAATCCATCATTTCAGTTCCCCTATCCCACTCCCCGCTCAGCTCCCACCATGGCTTGTTGGGGAATTGTAGGAGCATTCTGACCCCCTGAGCACCTGGAAATCAGTCATTTGAGGAACAAGTATGCATTCCAGTTTCTTAGTGTGCCAAACAACATGTCTATGAATCTCTCAGTCTGTGAAACAGAACGACCATGCAAATGGCCACTGCCAGATGCAGAAGGCAAGGCAGAAACAAGTTAGAATTCATTGCCTCTCAATCAGGTCAAAAGGGGCAGAGTGTCTCGCCTCTTCACACATTCCTCAAGACACCCCTGAGGGGAGCTTTCCCAGCTGCTTCAGTCACTCCCCTTGGGGGAAGCAGATTAACATGCTGAGCAAAAATGTCAAACACAAAGACCAGTGGACACACTTGGTGGCAAAGACCATCAAGTGACCCCAGTGACACACTGTGTGAGGAGTCTCAGCACCATGTTTAGAAGAGCATGCTGGGCTCCTTGCCTTGGTCTTCATGTTCTGACCTGTTTAGCCATAAGGCTAGTGAATGGAGTAAGAGGGCTCAATGACGGTGGAAGAAAGCCCGGTTCCTTCTCTACTAAATATCTAAATATGATAAAGGGAGCAATTTAATTTCATCTACTTAAATACTTAAACATATATAGGCTTCTTGAGCAGCAGGGAACTCAAGAGTGGGAATGCCCCCACCTTTACTTAGGATCACAGAGCACGGACTAGAAATGAATGCACCTGGGGATTATACCTTTGCTCCTCTTGGGGCACAGTAATTGAAGGGGTGGGCCTTAATCACTTGAAAAGACTGTAACTACTTAAGACACATCAGTTAGATCCTGGGTCATTGAGACACCTGGAATCCCCAGGGACCTGTTCAGCAGCAAGGATAACACTGGGTTTTCTTTTTCATATATAAGATATAAAGGCCTCCAAAAAATCCAATAAGGAAACAACAGGAAGACAAACAAACAGCTAAGATTGTAGGACTCTCAGATTTCATATTAAAATTCTGACCTTCTGTTTCATGAAACGAGAAATCATGGTGGCAAAACATCATAAGAAAAATATTTATATAGGATATCATGCTATAAACTCAGTAGGTGACCAAGACCGCTTTATATGAAAATGAAAATCTTCTATTTGAACAAGTGTGTACAACCCACCAGAATATAATGAATTCCTTCCTACATTTTGGTTTTAAGCACCAAGAAGCATAATCCATAATCAACTCCATCCCAATCATCATTGTTATCAAATCTTGTATTTTCATGAAAGTGTTACTAAAACAACAAATAATTTTAGAAACCTGGACTCCATATATCTTTATTTCTTCAATGTGTCCCACTTATTCATTTTGTGCACGCTGCATGTGTCACGGTGTGCAACGGAGGTCAGAGGACAGATTTCAGGAATCACTGCTCCCCTTGTGCCACTTGAGTCCTAGCAAGGAAGTGAACTCAGTTTGTTAGTGTTGGGGGCAACTAACCCAGCGCTTAGCCATCTTGTTGGCCCCTTTTATGCACTCATGAAGAAAATGAACTAGAAAAACAAGATTATTGTCTTCTGGTACTGCCAAAGCAGGAAAGGACTTCTTCGCAACCCTCTGAATTTAAAGGTCATATCTGGATCACTCCAAATCCAGCAAAGGTAATACTTTCTCCCCATTACTCACCTGTTTTTTTTTTCTCTTCTGCTCCCCCATCTTTTATTTTTTATTTTCATCCTTCATCTTTTATTTAGATAACTTTGTGTTCCTTTTCCTAAGCCTGCATTGTAGGATGCTAACTTAAGAAACAGTGAGAGAAAGGGAAGGGAACTGAAAGAGTAGATGGCCTGATAGAGTTGTCTTAGAGATGGGTGTGCATGTTACCATGAACACTGGGTACAGATCGGAAGGAGAGGCTTTGACAGTTCACACAGTCAGTGCCCAGGCAAGGTAGATGCCAGCCTTTCGACAGCCTTCAGAACAGCTTTTCTTCACCCACGTCCATATTTCTCAAGCTTTAGTCCCTTATCACATCTCACATCTGCAACTTGGGGAAGCATCCTAGCAGAGGTCCTCGGCTATTGTGTTGCTGACTCTCAGTTCAGCTCACAACATTGCATCATCTCCCACAGACTGCCCACTACCAGGATGATCTGCTGCTGCCTCATGTCTTTGCCCAGACCTTTCAGTGGCTCTGCACAGGCCACAAATCCATGCCACATCTTCCACTGGGCCTCTGAAACAAAAGCGCATTAGCAGATGTCTTTCACCTGATACCAAATATATGGCAGAGTCAATTTGGAGGAAATTTTATAATCTTAAATGACACTTAAACAAATCTTTTAAAAGAGGTTTTGACACAGAGTTTCCTGAAGATAAAATTTAGGACAGTAACCCACAACTTACCCATTACCATAGTCTCCTTCCTCCCTTGCTGCTTCTTCTATTATGTAAAAGTAAAATGTAAACAAATCACAGATTGTCAGAATGGCATTGACTGAAATTGACACACGGCAACATTAGGGGATCTTATGCATTTACATTAGCAAAAGTAACTTAAAATCAATGATTTGGAGAGAAATTATTCAGGAAATCTTAATGATTTATTATAGTAAAACACTTATGAGAACGTATCCATTAATGGGGGACAATTACTGGAAAGCTAAATTTATTATTCAGGAAATCAATTAACTAGTATTTAATTACTTAAAATGATGAACCTTTTGTAAATATTGGTACACTTTGCTTACAAATATCACTTCTGATTAGGAATACTCAGATATAGAAAATAACTATGTTTACTTCACAGTCTTCTGTGCTTTTTATTAATTATACATATGTATTATATATACTTTTTAAATAATTTTTTATTTTTAAAATTTGCATACAAGGTGTTAGCCCCATTCCAGAATTTTCAAACACATGTATTTTATTGAGGTTTCCTTCTAGGTCATATTCCCCACATGTTACTGTCCTGATCCCTGCTTCAGGCCTTCTCTGTAGATTCTAACTGTGTAAAGGAAAGGCCATCAGAGCACAGAAATGTATGAAGTGCTCTGACCCTCTCTTCCTTTACCAAGAAGACTTCCAGTTTCAGCAGAGGGTTTTGGGTCTCCCAAGGCTGCACAGCTCATTCAGTCTAGTCCTCAGAGTACAATCCAGATGTTTTTAGCTTCTACAGCAGCCCTGTTCTGTACACTTTTATTCTTGAAATAATCTCGAGTTCAACAGAAGGGAGCAAAAGGCATAGACCCACTTGTTTTTCCTCAAGCTAGTAAATAGCAATGTGTGCTTTAGAAAACCACAAGGCCAAAATCATTTACTAAGCTTGGGAGAGAAGGTGAGGCACCTCTTACTGACTCCTCCCCTTCTGCCTCTGCTACAGTTCACTAGGCATCCCTTTGACTCATTTTCCGGTGTTTTCTGTGTCACTATTGGCATAACATCTTATCAGTGGAGTTAATTACATCCACTTGGAGTGTGAAGGACAACTTGATTGTCTCAAAGAGCCAGAGGCCACATAATCCATCTCACTGCTCTCACAAAACAAGTTCCCAATTTTCTGCTGCAGGAAGTGAGAGTCATGGCCCAAGGCAATGTGCTGGTACTTGACCTCTGCCACAGAGAGGGGAGTCAAAAAAAAAGTGTAGTTTCTCCTCCATGGACAGAGACCAGCCTTGCAGATGGGTGCTCCAATCTGCCAAGGAACTCTATACATCTGCAATTTCCAGTGACTTCCCATTTAAAAGCCGGTATCTTTTTATCCCTTTGGAACATAATAGCATGCAGACGTAGCTAAGTTTGCACATCTGATTATACATCTGACCATTCCTCAAGTCATTGGAAAAGAAATATGTAGGACGGATCTTCAGCTTAGTGTGTAATACAGCTAATCTCTGGTGGCCATGAGTTTAGTGTCCCTTTGTAACGATGATGCAGATGTTTAGATTTATCAGTACTATCCAATTTGTTGCTTCTGTTTGTCGATGAAAAATGGAGAAACTCAAATGAGTTTCAAATATGGCCAAGATGACTTTATCTCTTTGTCTTCAACCTTGGGATTTGAGAATAGGATGAACTCAGTGGTGTGGAGAGGTTCTGCCCAACTTTACCTTACTAAAGCCCCTAGCAAGTCATCTTCTCAAACTGCTCGTGGCTTGGCTGATTCCTGTCCAAGTCTACAACAAGGACTGGGTAGGCACAGGGAATGAGTACCCTGTGGGTACTATGAAAGCAGAACCATAAAGAGTTCATTAAAACTTGGTGTAATAGGGTGCTGTGTATGACTGCCCAGTTAGCCGTAGTCTCAGAGGGTGGTGGAGCTGAGGCTGGTCAGCAGCTGACCCCTATCTGTGATGGACACACCATCTGTAGGTTCAATACTAATCATCTTGCCCCATGGGTTCTGATAGCCATGTGGTCTATGTGGAGACCATCTCCTCTCGGTGTTACTACCTTTGTGTCTTGTTTATTTCTAAAACTAAAGATTTTAAAATCTACTTCAATATAGAACGTGTTGGAAGTGTCGAGAGCACACAAACCCCATCTTCTCCTTGTACCTCCCTCCTCCTCATTTATGCCTTTGGAGGTCCTGATCTTTGCTTGCAGGTGGCAACTAACATTCTCCCTCCCGCTCTTAGATGACTTGCATGTGAAGGCATATACTTATCTGTGTTTTAAACATGCAATAAATTTGGCTACACAAATTGCCTTCGCCTTCCTATGCAAGACAGATGTCTTCTTGCCCTTCAAGAGCTCATTACTTTACAGTAGCTGCAGGCTTGAAAAGGTGGTCTAGGGTCCATTGTTGAAACATTTCAATTGTTTTTACACTTTTACCCTGGCACTAACTCCTCATAGACCGTTTCAACACCAACAGATCATTTGCAACACTTGCCTAATATTTTTTTCTAGATTCTCTGGAATTTGGAAGGAGACCGTGACTGTGGTTACGGTTCTCTCTGCTGATTATTCTCTATGGACTAAAGCTGAGAGCTAATATCAGACCTGCAGGTTCCTGGTTAACTCTAGGGTAGGTAGAATGCTTCCCTGTTAGCCAGACTTGCTGTCTCTTTCACTGTAGGGCTGGGCTGAGCTGTCAATCGGCATGCAAATCTTTAACGTTTATAGATATAAGTAATTGCCGTTTCCAAACCCTTCGCACCTTTATATTCTCACCAGCAGTGTTCACGAGTTAACCTTTTCCTGGAATCTTCTCTGATGCTGCTATATTTTATGAGTTTTCTAGAGTAATTTGTATTCCATGTTTTAATTTGTCTCTCCCTGGTCGCTCATGAAGCTCAGCGTCTTCCCAGGTATTTATTTGCAATTTTATTTCAGTGAGTTGCTGATTCATATTGTTTGTCTGCTTTCTGTTGGGTGATTTATCTTTGGGTAGTGATTTGTAGCTATTCTTTATCTAATCTAGTTATTAATGCTATAAATACTGCTAATCATTTTCTTGTATTCTACCGGTTGCCTTTTAAATACTTACATTATCCTTTTCTGTTTAGAACTTTCGTACTTAACAAGAACCACCTATCTACACCTCAATCTTTCCCAATATGGCTTTTGAATATTCTTCTTAATTACATAATGTTTGCTTACTTCCAAGGTTATATGTGTATATGTACATGTGTATGAAATTTATTTAATCTGTCAGAAGTTATCTATTTATATTAATATCCTGTCTTTATTTCTTATGTTGTGGGGGGAATCATGAAAATCAAACCCTTGTCTCAGTATTCTAAGCAAGCACGACACCGCCGAGCTGAACTCCAAGCCCAGGGCCACTTATTTTCTTTCTTTATTAGTTCTTTGAGAACTTCCCATAACATGTTTTGATCGTATGCATTGTCCCTCTCCAACTCTTCCCAGACCCACCCCTTTTTCTTCCCATCCACTTTTAGCTACTTATTTTCAATAATAGTGTAGAGTATTGTTACAAATTTCTTATTGGAGATAGTACAGGATATAGGACACTATCCATAGAAGATTAAGTTTTCAGTCCAATGCCATCACCACTAAGAGAGATGACGTCTTATCAGATGTTTGTGTCAACAGACCCAGAGTGCTCCTTTTCTCTGTTATTTCTGGTTGTCAACTGTGGCCAAATCACACCCATATGAGCCCTGGAAATCTGAGCCCTGCCTGTGTGCATGCGTTTGCATTAAGGAAAGCACAGAGATCGTGTCGCCAATTTTATGAGGCACTATGAAGACAAAGGTCAGGACAACTCTTAGTTTCTAAACTTGAATACGAAATTCAAGTACCTAAGACAATGCTCAGGGACAGCGGAATAACAGATGTGCCTGTGAGTTTGGAAATGCCAGCATACAAGTATCCAGTACACCACTAAAGGAAGGAGACGAAACAAAGAAGTACAGAGGACTAGAGAGAAGGGGGAAGGCAGAGAGAATCTCACAGAAGAATTCAGAAGGAACATTTTGGGGGAAATAAAAAGAGATGAATTTTCCTTCACCTGAACTGTCACATCACAAAATGTCTGAGACTCTCATCATTGGGGCAGTACACAACAGTTAGCAAGATGGACCTGTCATCATTGGGAAAGAACACAACAGTTAGAAAGATAGACCGGAGCCTAGGCCCTCCAAAGAGTAAGGCATAAAACCATAAGAAAGTCAGCATTATTCTCATTTTGATATTATTGTTAATTGTGATGGCATTGTCACATCCGGTCTCAGTGGTTGTTTTGTTGGCACTGGACCCTGGGGATGAGCCCCTCAGAGCATAGAGAATGGACTGCTCTCAATCATCAGGTCCAAGCTACCATAACTAATCCATCATCTGTGGCCTGCGAGGCTGGCTCCTGAGTGTCGATGTGAAGTTAATTAGACAAATATTGTACGCTCAAATCCAATTGATTATTAAAACACCATAATGAGGATTTAACACCCCAGCATGTATTGGAAACGCTGTATTATACCTTGGCACGTGCCGGCTCGCCCCCTAAACTGACATCACTGAGAATTAGCGTTCAATGGCTGCTATGGCTTGTTTTATCATGGCTGATTTAATAAGATAGTTATTATTCTCTCTGCTAATTAATATCTATGGATTAAACGTGGGGAAGTGGATATCAGGCATGCATGCTTCTGGCAAACTTGAAGGTGGTTGGTGTGATGCCTCTTTAGCCTGTCTTGGACCCAGGCAGAGCAGGTGTCTTCCTTGAGCTGAGAAAATGAAACAAATCCAAATGAAGTGTTCTCAGGTACCTGGCCTCTGCTAAAGAAATTCTCACTCCAGTTGCCATAGCATCTGATGCTAGATTAGCCATGTGATAGCCCTTCCCTGGGGTCTGAATAAAGACATTAGCAAGCAGTGTGCCACTCCAGAATCTTGTACCTTGGAATTAAACAAGTGGAATGTTGTATATAAGAAAAGATGTTAATCTAAAGTATGACATGATTTCTGAGAGATGCTCTTCTACCCACATACCTATGCCTACTTGCGGTGGCCAGGATTTTTTCTATATTGGTTTTATATGTTTTCCTATTTTGTAATTAGGGTTAGTTCTATGTCATTGGTCTTGAAAATTAGGTGAAAGTACAATAAGGTAAAACTACAATGTGATCTTTAATTTACTAATTTAATTAAACAGATAAAGTCTGCTTTTACCTTTCTTGTAACACTATTTTTAACATTTGCTTTTAAAATTGTTTTGCATATTTTTAGTGTTCTAATTATTGCAGAATGTCATCCATTAAGTAAAGTGAATACAAAGGGCATTGGTCTTAAGAGTATAGAGCAATGCTTTCCCACACATACAGACACACATTCAAGGGCACACAGGCCAAGTTACAGAACATTCCCACCATGGCTCAGTACTTCCCCCCACCCTCTCCAGTCACCGGTTGTGATAACTATATCGACAGCTATATTCCTGGTTTGTTTTGCTTGCATTTGAGCTTCCTAAAACTGGAATCACAGAGTGTGTGGCTTTACTGTTAGGGAAGCATTTGCTTACAGAAGTAAAAATAAGAACATCCAAGCTGAGGGTGCGGTTAGATTGCATTGTTTCACTGTTACATTGGTTAACCACACTTTAAAATGTCATCAGTCATCTCATTTTTTTTTCTGTTGAGTGTAGCTAAAGACTAACCTCTACTAAAGTCTTAAAATCCCAGACATTCTTAGGAGATTCAGATGAGATTATTTAAGTTACAAAGGGCACAGAAACATGTGGTTCACATCCTCCTTCACAGTTTGAATTTGCCAGGAGAGTTGGCAGATTATAGGCTTGAGAGGGAAAATGTGTTACCTTTGCCATTATAGCCACATTCTAAAATAGGATCCACTCGAGGAAGCATGACAATGGTATGTTGACATGGCTAGCATGTTATCTGTGGGTATCATTATGGAGGAAGCAGCTAACTGTAGGGGTAATGTTCAGGATAGGTCAAGTCTGGCAGCTGAGGATCTTGGTACCATGTACAGTGAGCAGAACTCACTGTGTACAGGATGTGATGAGACTCAGCACACTGGCCAGCAATGAAGAAGACCATCGAACCAGGCAATGTTCCGGGGTGTTAGTAACCATACCTTTGAGCCTGGATTCAGCCACAGGCAGGAGTCCTTGAGAACACCCTCGTAAGGCAGAGAAGTCCTCCACTTTAGATGGCTCACAGTACACACAGGCACAGGATGAAGATCAACAAAGAGAAGGGATATTCTAAGACAGTAATTGTCAAACTGTAGCACTGGGAACAAGCCTCATTCCCATTACTGGGAAATTTATCAAAATTACAAACTATCTGACCAGTGTCTGGGTCCTCCCTAACCAAAGACTTCAGGATGAGGCCCAGTATCCATCTTAGCAACTCCTCCAGGCAGTGCTAATACAGATGAACCACTGTAATTGGGGTGGCAAGGAAGGCCAGGACTTAAGGGTTAAAATAGTGTTGGAGGTGGACTGGCCACTTTAAAAGTGGGGCTGAATTCTGAGTGACAGTCTACAACCCAAGTTTCCACAGTGTAAGGGTATTCTTAGCATATACACTCTGCTGTACGGACCCATAATTTCTAGAAGAATTTAACCACACACACTTACAGAGGCTCAGAGTGCTTAGAATAATATTTTTAACTGCTTGATTTAAGAATATCCCACCTCAAAACTGAGCTGTTTAAAGGTAAAGATCGTGCCTGTTAATCTCCACGCACAGTGTCTAAAAAATGCTTGAGCCATGATAGGAGCTCAAAATACGCTTAGGCAATGAGAGAGATAGTGTGTGTGAAAGAAGAAATAAATAACAAATTAAAGGTAGCACATGCATAGAGTCCGCACAAATTCAATGTCCAGCACAGGCACCTTCATTAAGTACTTGCCAGAGGCAAGGTGAAAGGGCAATGTGAGTGCCTGCCAGTGGGATATAGGTAGGGTTCCTTATGGGGAAGGGGCGAAAATGTCTTAGAATTACCTAGTAGGTTTATATACTTAAAGCCACCGAATTGTACACTTTTAAAGGGTGGATTTTATGGTATGTGAATTATATCTCAATAAAAATAATTACATCTTTTAGAGAGCAGAATGTGTGAATATCAAGGAAGGCATTTGGAGAGAGGTATTTCATAAGTCAAAAGCTATTCAGGGAAGAGAACCGGAGTTTCTATGCAATGGAAGTGAATAGGGTAACAACACGAACAAGAACGGAGAGGACAGCAATTGGATTGTCCGTGTGCACAAGCAAGTTTTGCTGTTAGCAGCACAATGCGGTACCCAGAGCCCAGTTTTCTGTGGGAGCTGCACAAAAGGCCCTGCAGTGGTTTTGCAAATGTGTCCACGAATGACTGTCTTATGACCAGCTCAGGAAAGGCCACAAATGGGGGCTTCTGGTGCTTGTTACTTCCCTCCTATCCTGATCAATAAACTAAAGAAATGGACCCTGGCTCAAGTCTCCCAGCAGAGTGAAGAGGAAATGCTTGATTGACATTAAGACACAGGAGTTGCACGTGGTTCTTCTTTGTAGAGGATGATATAAGCGCAAAAACCAAGGAAGAATTCCAGAAAGGATGAGACACCAGTGTGGTGGTTCACACTGATGAGAGGAGGCAGGAGAATTGGGTTCAGGATCAGTCTGGGGTGCAGAGTAAGACTGTATCTCAAAACCCCAAGGACTGGGAATACAGTCAGTGGTAGAGCACTTGCCTACCATGTGCGAGGCCCTGGGTTCATTGCTGGCATTACAAAACAAAAATAAGCTCAGAGCAGATGCTGGGAGGGGCTTTGCACTGTGAAGCAGCCTAGGAGCTTCCTGGGTCTGGACCCAACCCCCCACCAAACGTGAAGGGAATGAATGTTTCCTGGCCAGGACAGCAGCAGCTGGTCAAAGCTACAGCCTGCTCTCTGGCTCTTTACGGCTGCCCTGTTATTACCACCTATTTCTTTTTATGCGACTGCCAAAATACTACCATTAATCTTTCGCACTCCCTGAAGGCAAAACACGGGTAATTGGATTTATCTGGTTTTAGAATTTGTTAGGTTCCGTTACAATATAAATAAATAACTGACCTCCAGAGTGCGGGGAGCCATGCTGGCGCTCCTGGCGCATCTGGGCCTGGCTGGCAGAAGCACCCATTCAGCTCATTCATCTCTGCTATCTCCTCGCAGCACCTTCTCGCCTGTCCTGAGCCTCGCTCCTTCTCTGTGTAGCTCAACTTAGGAAGTTTTTATTGCCTTATCCCATCCCTTCTTCCTAGAGCCCAATATCTTCCTGCAGCATTTCCCACCCCCAACATCCGCCAAACACACTAAATTTTCTAGCTTCTCCAGTGTCTACTACACTGTTGGTGAACCCTCATTATCCCCATCTTCCGTTTGTTCTGGACTTCATTTTTGTTAAAGATCATTGAGACTGCCATCACAGAAGGGTCACTCAGCCTTAGCGTTTTTACCTCCACAAGAGTAGACACGAGAACTAATCCCTAACCTTACATTATTGCGTACTGTTGACAAGACTCATCTGATGCTGAGCATCAGGCTTTGGAGCCACCTAAGGACCTAGCTTCCTGTATATGAGCTGAAAGCACTTCTTCCAGGAAAAGTCTAGGTTTGGAAAACTGGCTCAGAGGCAAAGGACTTACCTACAATGCATCTGGCTTGAGTTCAATCTCCAGTGTGGATGCAGCTGTGGGAAGACCCCAGGAGAAGGTACCTGTGTGTACCATCGAGGGGTTTCACTTTCTCATCCGAGCCAGGGACTCCACACTGCCTAGATGGGGGAAACCCTGGAGAATATTTTCCAAAGAGCAAATGAGATACCCTCAAGTCCTTACTGACTACTTCAGACATTGTAGTATGACGATCTGATGCCTGGAACTTCTGAGGCCATCTTGTAGCCATAAAAATCAATGATTGTGGCAGTTTAGTGGATGGAAACCAACCATGAGAATGCCCTTGCTAGCATCTTTATTAAGTGAGGCTATAAATATTGCCATTACTGTTGCCATCATTAATGTCGTGTTTTATTCCTTGGTGCTAAATCCTATCTGGTATGTAATGTTTTCCTCCCAAGACAGCTTAATTGGACCAGGAGTGGACATGAACTCAACCTGGAACAATCATGCATTCTCTTGTGGGAATCTAGAAAAGAGAAGGGGACACCAGACACTCTGAGAACCCATGGACTCAGAGATGCAGGAGAGTTCTCTTCTACCCTGAACACAGAAAGCTAAGGGAAATGAAACACAAGTGGAGGGAAATAAGAGTAGGGAGCTGTGGGACAATGTGGACAGAATCAGGGGACAGAGTTGCAATATAACCATTTTGTCCATTAACAAAGCTGGGAGCTGGAAGGTGGTGGCACATGCCTTTAAGCCCAGCACTCGTGAGGCAGAGACAGGTGGATCTCTCTGAGTTCGTGGCCAGTCTGGTCTATAAGAGCTAGTTCCAGGATGAGCCCCAAAGCTACAGAGAAACCCTGTCTCAAAACAAACAAGCAAACAAACAAAAGCAAGGAAAGATTTTGTAAATCTTAACAAGAAGTATAAGAGAAAAACTGCTGTACTCATAAGTACAGATGTAGAGGTGGATGAATGTGCCCCAGCTTTCCACACACAGGCCCATGCATGAGGAACACGCAAATACTGTTGAATGTCTGGAATGATTGTTGCAGGAAAATGTTGCTGGTATGAAAAGCTGACCAGCTCATTGCTTTGGTGTGCTCTGATGAATAGGAAACACTAAGACCACACACAGTATTTCCAAAGGAACACACAAAGAATTGCATCAGAATCCAGTTCATAGGTGTGCGCCTCAGCATCCTTGATCCTGAACGCCAGAGGAAACTTGGTACAGAAATTTGTCTTCTACAAAATCTTCTTGGGTCATTATAGTGCCCACCCACAGTTTGAAATATGGACCTATGAAGATAAAAGTGACTGGGGGCAATGAAGAAAGACTGACAGAGGAATCAGCATTAAATGGGGACCTGAAAAGCAGGCAAGACCCATATACGCAGACAGAACCTGGGAAGTCAGTTTTAGGAAAAGAAGCAAATTTCAGATCGCTACACAGATGGAAATCGTGTACATTCGGTACTGCTCCCATCTTTGCTGTGGCTTCAAATGTATAAATGTCTCCTGGCGCCTACTTGCGCAGTCAGGCAGATGAGGACAACAGGTGGGGGCAGATCTGCGGTGGGGAGGCACTGCTCATATGCAGGGCACCACAGGAGCTCTTCAGCCAGCTAAATTGGAATCCTATTTCTTTCCCCAAGAAATCACATACACTTAAAGAAGGGAAAGTGTGTGTGTGCATGCATGCGTATGTACACGTGTGTGTGTGTTTGTGTGTGTGTGTGTCTGTGTGTGTTTGGGGGGTAGGATTAGCAATGAAGAAACATCTTCATCCTGGCTAGCGGTATAGGGTGAGATAAGCATGTGAGTCTTTATAAGACAGAGCAGGGTCATGTGGTCATAACTGGCCTGAGCTAACCAAAGCTGCTGGAGACTTGATCCCTGACCCTGCTCTCAACAGAGCTTCATTTAACTTTCAAGCTAGCCAAGTTTATTGAAGACAAATCCCTTCAATTTCTTTTTTCCCCCAAGCTGCTCTTTGTCAAGCTTGGTGTTTCTTATCTTCCAACACATTAAGCATCTCACCCACTCTCACTTGCCTTGCATGGTTTCTAGAGAGATGCCCTGCAGAATCTTTACCCTGGCTCATCTGTAATAAGGTAACTTTTCCCACCTAGATTTTTTCAAAAGGTTTCTTCTTGATAAGAAACGTGAACATTTTCAGTCTGGATGTTATATGCTTAGACAGTTATTTATTTTTTAAAATTATCTCACTTAGGGTTCATAGACTTTTACGAGACTGTGGTACGTTGTATTATAATAATCTTGAGATTTTTCAGTCATGATTATTATAGTCATGTCTTCTATTATTTTTTAAGTGTGTGGGTTTTTTGGGGGGGTTGCATGGTTTCTCAGTATAGCATTGGCTGTCCTGGAACTTGCTCTGTAAACCAGGCTGGCCTCGAACTCACAGAAATCCACCTGCCTCTGTCTCCCAAGTGCTGGGATTAAAGGCATGCATCACCACTGCCCTGTATTTTTTATATTCTTCTTTCCTTTGTTTCTGATAATCTCACCATATGTGTATTTTTTGTAACAGCTTCACAATTTCTAGATTTTTCTGGATATTGTATTTTTGTTACTCTTTGACTTTCAGTTTGGAAATTTTCTATCAATATATTTTCAACCTTCTTAATTCTTTTCTTAGCTATGTTTAGTCCCAAAATGAGTCTGTAAAAGATGTGTGTCATTTCTATAGGAATTTTCTTAATTCTAGAATTTTCCTTTATTCCTGCTAGAATTTCCATCCCTCTGCTTATGTCAGCCATCTGTTCGTACATGTGGTCCATGTTTTTAGCATATTAATCATGGTTATTTTAAATCCTCAGTCTGATAATTCTAATAATATCTCTGCTACATCTGAGGAATTTTTTTCCCTGATAGTTGCCCTGTTTCAAGCTTTGCCTTTTTGCCTTTTAAGCCACAGGGCCTGGAATTGAATACTTTCACTTTCTTCATGGGTTAGGGTCTAGTAAAAATTATTTCCTTTGAGGGAAGGTGTTTATTAAGAAAATGAGAATCCACTGAGTATATTTCTAAGCAGCTCCCTGCACTTTTTGACTTCCCTATATCTACCCCAAAACATTTGTGGAGTCCTGGACATAAAATTCACAGACGTGCAGCCCCCCACAAATGCAGCCTCTGAAGTTCTTATGTCAAGTTCATCTTTGGTCAGTGTTTTCGAGAGTCCTGGAAGGGCCAGAAGTCAGCAATAACCACTGCATCATCATGAACCATGACTGCCTGTATTTTCCAGTCTTCATGATCACGGCTTGTCTGGTCATCTCAATTCTCTAATGCATTCAAATACATTTCCTACTTTTAGAATGTAGAGACTTGTTTTCAATGTTCAATATAAAAAATAAAAATTGTAGGAAGTGTGGTGTTTTCAACTACTTTTGTTCCATTTCTTCTTCTATAACAGAGTGAAACTTGGTAAAAACAGCATCCTAGCTCTCTGTCCTCAGTAGTTGTTTAGGGCAAGAGATTCCTGCCAGAAGAATATAAAAGTACTTCAAGCCCATGGGGGATCTTTTGAGAAAGAAGAACATTTGAAAGTAGCACTCACCCTACATTGCATGACTGGATAAAGCCACACATACAACAGCCTAGCAACAACATAGCCTCAAATTCTCCACAAAGATCTGCTTAGCTCAGGTCTTTTTGCTTGGAAGCATTCTAAAAAGATGTCAAGATAACTAACTTACAACTGTACAATTTTCAGCAGAAGATAACAAAGCACACAAAGAAACAGGAAAATATGGCTAATTCTAAGAACCAAGAAAATCTCCAGAAATGCCACAAAGACATAGCTTGTAAACAGAGTTGAAACATCTATCAAATACCTGTGTTGAACATTCCTATGGAGCTAAAGGAAGACAAATGTAAACAGCTAGAGGTGGGAAGAATCTGTGGGCAAAGAACAAGCTAGAAAGGCCAGATGACCCGAGTTCAGATCATCAGAACCCACGTTAAAGCTGGACAGAGTAACGCAGGTGACTGTGCACCTAGCGTACTCCTACCCAGAGCTGAGAGATAAAGACAGGAGGATTGTACTTTCAGGAGCCTGTGGGCCAGGTCTTCTGGCATATACAATAAGGAGCAAGATAGAGACCCTGCCCTGGAAAGTGAGGGCTCACAACTGAGGCTGTCTCCTGACTTCACCAAGTGTGCACAGCATGGGTTGTGCCTGCAGTCACGCACGCAGGAACAGACACACAGAGGCACAGACGCAATGATGAAAATATGTAAACAAATTTACAATTTCAACAAAGATGTAAACATTTTTAAACTAGAATTGAAGATAAATTTTGGATCTGAAACGAAGGTAATGACAATGGAAATTCACTAGGGATATTCAACAGGAGACTTGTGGGGGTGGAATGAGCAACGTGGAAAGTGCTCATTAGAAACTGGTATGAGAAACAAGCAGAAGGGGAAAAGTGAAATAAAACCGTGGCAAGGAGGAACATCGGAGGAAAAAAATCTAAACTTAAGAGCTTTGCAAAACATCATCAAGTTAACCAATATATTCAAATCAAGAGTTCCAAAATGGGAAGACATTTTAGAAAGAGTTTATTTGAAGATACAGCCATCAAATGTCCCAAATTCAAAGGAAGAAATGCATGCATAAGTATAAGAATTTTACTGAACTCAACTTAGGGTGAACCCAAATATAACTCCATGGAGATCCATTAAGATTCATCTGTCAAAACTGAAGACGAAGTGAGAATCCTGAAAGCGATAAGAGACAAACTCACGAGGTGCAAGGGAACCAAAGTAAGATTCTCTGTGTGTTTTCCAGTAGAGGAATTGCAACCTAGCAGTCTTGCAGTTTGTATTTAAGGTGCTGAAAGCAAGTAGAAAAACAAACTGCCAGTCAAAAGTTCTACATCCTGTTTAGACACCCTTCAAAACCGAGAAAGGAATTAAGTTGCTTTCACATAAGTAAAGCTGTGGAGACATTATCACTAAAACTTTCCTCCGAGAAATGTTGGAAGGAGCTTCTTGAATGAAAGTACAAAGAAGCTGGAATACAAACTAAGAGATTCAACATTATCTGGCAAACGAACAGATGAAAAGAAACACTATTACTATGATTTTGTTGCATTACGTCATTCTAAAATTTTGTAGGATTTCATAAAACTTATTAGTGAAAAAATTGCAAATAAAAATATCTCACACCAAAATTAACCAGGCCCAAATATACAACTCAAGGAACATCTTCTATAGAGTTAGAAGAGCCATTAGGAATGTAAGCTAGGAGCTTCACATTGGATTTTGTATGTTCATTATCACATATATTTGTATGTATTGATCTACCATCACACCCAAAATAATTCATGAAAGAGTTAGGATTCTAAAAAAGAATTAGCATTATAAGCTCTTTTATAACTCATGCCCATTATTTGAGTTCAGTTCTTACTAGGATTTGAAAAGCAAAATCAAGGCTTGGCTTGGTGATCTGCAAGCACTCAGGAAACTGAGGCAGGAGGATTCTGAGTTTGAGGCAGCCTGTGCTACCAAGGATGGCATTATCTCAAAATAGAGGCAAAACTATAAAAAGATATTATTTCATTTAATAACTGCATAATACATACTAGTTTATGGCAATATAAATATGGATCTAATGTTTTTACATGTGATTGATTGTGGTATCTGTTTAAAAAAATGGTCTCAAATTCAAGATATTGAATTGAGTCATCATTTAAACTATGAGGTCATACCACAAAAGAAGTATCTATAGGTCACTAGTAAGCAGAAATGAGAAAAAACAAATATACATTTCAAGCAAAATCAGTTCAACACACACAAAAAAAGCCGTAAGGGAGGAAGTGAGTCTGAGAAAATTACAGGTAATAATAAAACTATATAATAAGCCTCCCCTTATCATTAGTTTGCTTAAATATAAATAGACATTCAAAGGACACAGAGTGGCAGAATGGATATAATAATAATAAGAACAACAGGACCTAATTGTATGCTGTCAACAAGTGTGATGCCTGGGATTTCTATCCATACACATCAAAAGGAAATAGGTAGAACCATTTCTATGTCACTTAAACTAGACACCAGAGAAAGTTAAGCTACTATCACACAAACTAGACTCTCATAAGAGATAAGTATATTACAAAATGGTGAAAGGACTGATTTCCCAAGAAGATACAACAGCTGTGGGCATGCATATAACAAACAGCACAGCATCAAATCAAATAAAACAACTTTGATAGAATGAAAGCAAGACATAGTGCCGACATTGTGCCAACTGTAATATTGGAAACACCAATAACCCACTTTCAATAGTGGACCAAATTGAAAAGAAAAAGAATAAATAAGAGTGTGAGTATCATTTTAGATGAACTATATCAAACACACACACAGAACACTCCATAAACGAAGGCAGGTTATACATTTTCCCCAATCGCATATAGAACATTTGTCATGATACAACATATATACATCCTAAACATGAAACTTGACAAACTTAGGAAGAGTGAAATGACACAAAGTATTTTCTGATCAGAATTAATTGGGACTAGGAATCTATAGTAGAACAAGGAAAGCTGGAAATGCACGAGTTGGTGCAAATTAAACAGACACCCTTACACACAAAGCAGAAGAGAAACAGAAATTTTTAAAACAAAATATATGAAAAAAATCAAAATAAAAGCACAGGATACACACAGGTATATGGGCTACACCAAAACCAATGTGAAGTCAGAGTTCTAAACACATTTATAATTCTAAACACATATGGCAGAAAAAGTTTACTTATCTGGGCTAACTTTAAACATGTAAGGTTCCAGAAAGAGAGAATAACCCAGACACAACACTAGAAGAAGGTCCTAAATAGAAACAAGTTAGACTCAATGTAAACAAAATGAATACCACAAAAATGGAAGAAAATAAAACCACAATTATATTGTTGACCAAACCAAAGTTCATTCTTTGAAAAGTTAACCCAACAGGCAAATCTTTAGCTAGACTGACTGAGAAATGAAAGAAGATTCAAAGAAGACATTTCACAAATGGAAAAGAGGCCATGGCAGCATTGCAGATAATTTTATGGAAACCGAAAAGATTACTCATAGTAGTGTGAACAAATGGAAGCCTGTACATAGATAACCTTGACTAAACAGGGAAATTCTTAGAAAGAATTCAGCCTTTTCAGAACGAAGAGTGAGGAAATAGCATATCTGAACAGATTTGTAACTAGTTCCTTAAAAGAAAAAATATCTCAGCCAACAGTGTTGGGGAAACCGGATACTCGTATGCAGAAGTATACAGCTAAACCCTCTCCTTATCCCCCACCCAGAAATCAGCTCAAATATGAGAGCTGTGAAGGTAAAACTACTAAAAGAGAGCAGCAGGGAAACTAATGGTGCTAGATGTGGTAGTGGTTCTTAGAGGTGATACCCGAAAACACAGGCAAAAACAAAACCAAAAACAAACAAGCAATAAACTAGACAGTTTATTTGATGCTGGAAAACTGAAAAACTTATCGGATGCTGGGACCAACCCAGGCCTTGTACATGCCAATATGTTAGGTAAGAGCTCTGCTCTTTAGTGTAAGCCTCAGCTCCAAACTTGAAACTTTGATGTATCAAGCAACACTATGAATAAGTGAAGGGCAAGGCATGGACTGGGAAGAATTAGCTGCATATCAATTATATGACAAAGGGTTTGCTATGGAACTGTGTGAAAACCACAACTCAACAACAAGGAAAAGAATTGTTAAAAAAAATGAACCATGCACTTGAATAGACATTTCTTCAGAAAATATTCCAATACCGTCCATCATTGGTGAAATGTAAAGCAAAATCACAATAAAATGCCAATTTATACTCATTAAATTTAGTATTGCAAAATAATAAGCAAAACCAAAA
>LOJH01005003.1:35161-49496 GCA_001685095.1 Ellobius talpinus
CTGCACCACTGTGGAAACAGTGGCATAGTTTTTCAAATGATTAGTGAGAAAAACTACATGAGATGCATCATTTGGGAATACATAGAAAAAATCAAAAGAAAGGACTCAAAAATATTTGTACAACCATGTTCATGACACAGTCATATTAGTGATTGCAACCCAATGCCCATCAGAGGATGAATAGATAATCAAATGTGTCACAAGAAATACAATGAATGAGTGTTACAAAGAAATCTGATCTGTACATGCTATAGAAGGAGTGGACTTTGAAGACATGAGACTAAACCAAGAAGTCAGTCACAAAATGGCATGTGATATTATATAATACCATTGTCTCATATACAAAGGATAATCAAAATGATACACACAGACGACAGTGGTTTCCAGGGACTGGGGTAAGAATAATGGTGGAGTTCAATTCACTGGACATAGGTGAAGGGAGCCCTGGGGATTGGTGGTGGTATATGAATGAACTTAATGTCACTGAAATAAATATGTAAACTAGAAAAATGATAAATACCACAATATATTTTGTCACACAAAAAGAGGCATGTAGACTTAAGAGATGGCTCTTTGGTTAAAAGCAATTGTTTTTCTTGCAGGGGACCTGGGTATAGTTCCCAGCACCCACATGGCAGCTCACAAGGGTCTGTATCTCCGGTTCCAAGGGATTCAATACCCTCTTCCAGCCTTCATGGGTACTGCATGTATATAATGCACATCAACACATTGAGGCCAAACACCCATACACATTAAATAAAATTTTAAAAATCTAAAAGTAAGTTTTCAAGAAGGCATCTAGGGGTTTGATGGGGGGAGGTTAACAAAAATTGTCAACCATCATTGCAGAAATGAAGATATTCCAAAAACATACCATGTCTCTCAATCTGGCTATCAAACCACTGAAACAATGGAACCAAAGAAATGGGAATTTCTCCAGGAATCTTATTATGGAAGGAAAGGCTCCAGCCAGAGGGGGAGCATATCTCTTGGAAAGAGATGTCACCAAGTTCTGATAGCTTCTCACAGCACTTTACAACATGAGACTGAAGTCCAGACAATGATGAGTGGAGCCACATCTTGTCCAGGATTGTTAGAGGAAAAAAATCCTTGGCTCTACATTTAACCATCTGTCTCACTTTAGGACACCAAAGCAGACTTAAGGGATTTTCTGTATCTTTGTCCTTCTTCAAAATGTGGCCACATTGAATAAATTTCCCCTTTCTGCTTTCTCCTATTGCTCTGATTCTTTATATTAACTTATTGAGGATGGGTGGCTGGATCCAACTTGGGGCACAGGTTGAGACTCCAAGTTTGACAATAGCATGTGAAATGGTATTTACTAACGTGGTTGAATACATGTGCTCTGGTTAGCTAATGTGAACACTTAGTATGGGTACATTTCACTTCAATCAAATGCTTCTGCTCTCCGTTCCTTCTCTTCCATTTATCCCCTAATTTCTGATCTATGAGCTCTGTATTCTACCCTTATGCTCACTAGATACGAATATTTATGGAAGAAAATCAGCTTTTAAATGTCTGCTCTGTCTACATTGGTGCTTGGCATATCGTGGACACTAAATAAATGCCATTGTTTAAGTTGAATCCGATGTGGCCAGCGTTCCATATTTTAAGTTCTATGTCCTCAATTCATACAATCACAGAGCAAACATATTTGAGAAATAATTGCAAATGTAGTGACTTTGTGCCCTTTGTCCCTTGGCATCATTCCCTAAACACGACAGCATAGCAGCTATTTGCACTGTGTGAGGAATTATGAGTAATTTAGAGATAATTTAAACTATACAAGGAGATGTGCGTAGGTTACATGGAAATACTGCACCGTTTATGAAAGCCACAGATTTTTCCAGTCTGCATAAGAGCTAGTCTTCCTAAATAAAGAAGGATGGTTGTGTCTTTAAATTTTTAAAGCTGTTGTTCATTGTGAGCTTGCTACAATTTCAGATGTTAGGCTCTTTACAAATTCAAGGCCATCCCCTCCCTCTCAATAATCCAGTGAAGTGGATAGATAGTCCCTGTTTTTTTTTTCTAATCAGGAAATTGAGGTTTAGAGAAATTGAGTCACTTGTCCAACCACATATAGCCATTACTGAACGAGCAGAGCTGGGATTTGAATGAGTCTTTCGACTGTAGAGCTGATGTTCTTAACCTCTTGATAGAGGTTATACTTTATCTTGCATTTCACTGAGCACCCATTGACTTGCCGATTGTAAAACAGAGCATATAATCAAGAGCGTTCTAGAAACTGTTCCCACTGCACAGGTGCAGAGCACACGGGCTGCTGAGACAGGCAGGAATGTCACCGTGGGGCTTGTTACAGAGGCAGCTGCATTCAGATGGCCACGGGAATGTGTATGAAATCCCTTCATCCCAGATGCCCTCTGAGATTCTTCTCTTTGGCCTTCTGATCCCCCACGTGTACAGACAGACTTCCAGCACGGGGGGAGGGGGAACGTTTTGAGAGGAGATTTTGAGAGGAGGGTTTTTTTAATAGCAGGCATTCTTCTCTTGCAGCTCCTCAAACTCTCCTGCCAGTGGCTTGAAGAACTGTGAAATTCACAGACACTGCAATTGTAACAAGCAGGAGGAAACAGGACAAGTTAAATACCAGCTACTGTAGGGAGAGATCATTATCTCAACGAGAATTCAAATGCCAGGAACTCTACTTGTAACTTCAATGATTTCCCAATTCAAAATAGGTGAGAATATCTCCATTAGAAAGAGAAGGTTCTCAGGGATGTGGGGATGTTTGTGTGCCGCATGTGTGCTTGGGTGCCTGTGTGAAGGACAAGGAACTGAAAGGGACAGAAAGGGAAAGTATTCAGTTTTCAAAGCAATCAGGGCACCAACTATGCATTAGTATTGTATTGGGAACTGAGGATACAAAGAGAAATAGAGGATAATAATATCTTTAACATAGAGTATGGGGAAGCACCTAGGAAGGGGAACATCTGATTATTTTGTTTCTATTTTTATTTTGAGACAGGTTCCCATATATTACAGATGGGCCTCAAACTCACTATGTAAGCTGATGATCCTGAACTTCAGATCTGTTTGTTTCTATCTCCCGAGTTCTAGGATTATGGGCACCATTATGTCTGGTTTATATGGTACAGGTGATGAAAGGTGAGCTTTATGCATGCCAAGCAAACATTCTACTAACTGTCCTGCATCCTCAGCCCAAGAGGACTATCTTTACAGACAGTATAACAAGCAACTTTGAGAACTGTAATCCCTTGCACATACAGAGGATGCCTTATAGCCAGTATCTCAGTGGAAGTAAAGCCACGGTAATATAACACCTGGTGGGCTCAATTTCCTGTGTATGCTGATAATGACTCCATTTTGCCCACCTGGGAAGCTCCAAATAGCTGAAGAGTGAGCAAGAAGGTTCATGTCAGGATGTCATCCCTGGGTGGTGTGTGTAGACAAGAGGAAGAGAAGCCACACATCTGAGGATGAACTTTTGGCCTGAGGAGGGACAGGGCAAATAGGAACTTGAAGGCCTTCAGCTTCCCATGAAGTGGTCTGCACAATGAACACTTGGGTGAACATGCTAAAGGAGATCTTTGAAAAGGATCTAAACCCTGTGGTGGGCGAGAAAGGGATCAAGGAAAATGGTCCCTCAGAGAAGGGATTCCGGACAGACAAAGCCAGGTGACAGAGAAGGATCCAACCTAAATTAGTTAGACATTGAGTAGGACTCATGGCAAGATAAGGATTATGCAAACTGTGGGGCAGCAGGGAGAAAGTGGGGTTCAAAAGGGCTGAAGCCTGAATCTCTCTGTGGGGTGTCTTTGCCTCTGCTGGTGGCTGCACAAACTGGATGCCAGCATATATGTATCTCCATGGTCCCAAGAGTCAGGTAGCAACTGATTCTTATCTGGCCCCTTTCTTTCTTCCTCTGGTTTTTCTATCATTTTCCTGTAACTCTACTGTAGGTCCCTCATCCATCCTTACAGCTGCCTGCCTCCTTTCTCTTCCTTTACATCTTAGCCGATTCCAACACAGAAAATATCTTTTGCTCTCATGTGTCTTTCCATTATGTTCATTTCTGCCTCTCAATTCCATTTTCTTGTGTTAAATTTTATGTTATTTTCAATTCCACTTAATATGTCGGGAGGGTTCGTGTGCATGACTGTGTGGGCGCCCACAGAGGCCAAGAGAAGGCATCAAACACCCTGGAGTAGCCACAAGCTGCCCCACATGGGCATTTGCCATTGAATTCTGGTCCTCTACAGTTGCTCTTCATCACTGGGCCTCTCAATTACATCTGCTGTCTCCCCTTTTTGTTAATATTTATCAGCTATCCCTAATCACCACAGATGCTTCATGACAAATCTATGCCTGGATCAACAAACAAACTACAATTTCAGCTCTGCCTCCTGAAGTTAAATTTGGACCAGTAGAGACAGTATTCAAACTCCCAAACGTTTTAAATGTATTCAGCAAGATCTATGAGAATTTGTTTCCACGTTCTCTCTTCTTCATTGCACCTACTTTTCTTCTACATTGGCACTAACAAAAAAAAATAGAAAATTATTTTATTGTTTTTTATCTTTACCATAATTGCTTCTACAAAACATTACTTCATATTATTCTTCACCACTAGCATACAGTTTTGGGGTAATTATGAGTTAAAATATATTTTGGGATTTAGCTGGAAGACTTAACAACCCCTTATAACATTCTTTGTTCCTATAATGTATTAGAAACCTGGTTAATCGAGACACAATAAATCTTCAGAACCACTGAAAATGTTTAATATTCAAAACCAATTTTAAAAAAACTCTATTGATCAGTACTTTTATGGGAAGCCAGGTCAAGTCCTTCTGCATCTCTTTAATTTAAGGAAAATGTATCATTTCCAGGGAAGAGGAGGCTAAAATGGGTCACAAATTTTCTCTAGGGTATGAATCAGTGGCAAGGTGAAGAGAGGCCCTGTGGCTGTCTTCACAGCCTTAATGGTTTAAACTAAAATGTGAATATAAATATGGAAAGAATATGGAATGGCATGTACTTTAGGGCTTAAAGAAATTACCTCTCTTGAGTCTGTATTATTGCATCACTCATTTCTTCCCAGTTCTCACTGGTTGTTTTTTGCCAAGAAATGGCCTGCTACTTTGTTTTAGTTTGCAAGTCTTTTGAGGTACTTAATACTCTATGGGAGGTCACACTACAGAATAGTCCATGCAGAGCAGGTTCGAAGCCAAGGGTTCCCTCTGACAGCAAGGTTGACCCACCGATGGTTACCCTTCTGTTCAGTGTTGGAACCATTTTCAGCTACAGAAGGAATATTGACATCTACATGAATGTCGATGAGGAATTTAAATATCAGGAATCACAGGAGACCCTCCCGATCAGACAGAAGACAGGTAAAGCCCCTAGCTCAATGTAGATCTTCTGACCTTCTGCCCAATGAGTCTAATAAAGAGAGGAAATTCTTTTGCTTGTCTATATTTTCAGGAAAACTCCTCAAGTCTCTGGATCTGGGTGGAAAAGGTATACTGACTGAGAAGCAACAGAAAGGCCTTTCTGAAGCAAATCTGGACTCTGTCCTATAAAGAGGTACGTGGCCAGGTCCTGAGCTAACCTTCTGTGCCAAGAAAATGAGGCAAGATCCTGGTAAGACAAGTGCTGAGCAGCATAGTGATGAAGGAGTGGTAGAACGTGGGTGGTATGGAGGCTGAAAAGGGGAACAATGGGAGAAAGGTTTAGATATGGAGAGAGAAGAGAGTACAGAGCAGGAGAAGGTGTCTGGAAAGGTATAAAAACACTAAAGAAGTCTGGAAAGGCCATATGGGAACCTACTATTTTGTAAATGCTATTTCTGTCTATAAATGATCTTCCATGTGGGACAGTGCTCCTCCCTGGCCATAGGCTGCCAAACAAAAAGCCCAGCTCCAGGTGTGGGATACCTGCTCTTGAGTGGTTGGTCAGCAGTGTTCCAAGGACTCCCCCAAATAATACAGGCTATGGCTATTGCTCTTATTTGCTCACCACAGTGTGATGGGAAGATCCTGTTGCTGAAGACACCACGCACTTTGGTCTCAGGACATGGAGAACCCAAGTTGGTACCGACCACGTTTGATAGCTTCCTCTCTGCTACCTAGCTTTAATAGTACTGGGGTAGAGTGCTTTGTAGGTCGATGGGAGGGGGGCAGTCATCAACATTCTTTCCCTGTTATTATCCCTGTAAACTACAATAATGGCCTGTGAGGATACAGTACTGATACAGGTATTTTAGGGTAGCCAATGCTTTTCGATTGAATTTAAAGGATACGCCATAGGAAGAAACATAAGCCTAGGACTGCAAATCTGGTCAAGACCCCATGGTCTCAAACCATGGGAACTTCACAGGTACCAGGGGTAAAACTACTATTATTATTTTGTCAGACACACACAGTGTCAAATGACTCTCTACATTCATACTTCTGTAAATGTTTCTCCAGTCCTCAGCAGAGGCATCTGTTTATGTGTTGGACAGTAGTTAATGAAGACTCTCATGACTGATGAAAGCTGAGAATAAGTGTTCCTGGAGTTCTCATCCACTTATTGAGGCACCTGTGTCATTCCCCCCTCCTCCAAGGCTCAGGGACCATGAGTGAGAGAGCAGAAAGACAGTGATGGCCAGGGCTAGAGAGGGCCAGAGTAAAACTGTGTCTTCTGTGCATGACAGGACTCATGTCCTCATGAGCTCATGGCATCTCTGGTTACTCACAAGAACCACACAGGATCAGTCCCGTAATTAGGAAGAGGGTCACAAATCCGCACCCTAACTGAAGAATTATGAACAGTTGATGGCTTCTGGGGGGAGGACAGCACATTATCCTTAAGGGCTTATCCCATGGTCAGTCCACGGATGTCCCTACACCCAAACTGGATTGGTGGGTTAGTAACAAAACGAAAAGGGAGAAAGGCCGTGGTGTACACCTTTAATCACAGCACTCAGGAGGCAAAGGCAGGTGGATCTCTGTAAGTTCAATGGTCTACAGTGTGAGCTCCAGGACAGCCAAGGCGAAAGAAACCCTGTCCCAAAAAGAAAAAAAAGGAAGGAAGGAAGAAAATGAGACATGAAGTTGGGAAGTAGAGGGACAATGGGAAATGAGACTAAGAATAGTTAGTGAGGGTGAATCTATTCATTTTATGGATTTCTCAAAAAATTAATAAAACTGTATATATATTTAAGTGTATAATAGGGTATAAACAGGAGTAATTGGGTGAGAGGACAAGACTGCAGATGAGCCAAGATGCAAAGAACAGAGATGGGGCCAAGATGCAAAGAAAAACTTTAACATAGACTCTACTCAAATCTTAATTTAACTACATACATCATCAAAAGTATCTTCCTGAACAGGGAACAAAGAATAAGCAAATAAAAAGTACTGTGTGTGTGTGTGTGTGTGTGTGTGTGTGTGTGTATTCCTAAACTCTCTCTCTCTATATATATATATATATATATATATATCAAGATTAATGCTTCATCTCTAACTTAATAGGTAATGCAAATCATTGCTGATATCTTAGACTAATTCCCTTCTTTCATCTCGTGATTGGGAAGTCAGTCAATCCGTAAAAACCATTACTGGGAAGGTCAAATAAAGCTGACTTGACTCTTCCCTTCCACAGTGTCTCGCTACCGGATCTCATCCACAGCACACTATGTCGCCTTTGCTGCTACCCACATGGTGAACACTGGGAGAAGGCCAAGGTCAAGAGTCCTTTACTAGAAGCCAAAAGAAAGGCAAGTACAGACAGAGCTAAACTGGACCCTATAGCCAAATTTTCTAAAAGAGGCCAGATAAGTAGTTAAAGAGCTCAGATGACAGTTGCTGAGTTTTCCACAATGTTTAGGAAGTCATGAGTCTACATACTTAGTGGTTTCCAACACCTTCATCCATCTCTGTCTTTGGAGTACATTTATGTAATATGTGGGAGAGAGATCCCTTCATCAAGTAGGGATGTCTGACTGTCATGTATGTAGTCCAGCCCTGCTCTTCCAGGCCAGGGCAGCCTTGTAATATGGTCCGACCCTAGGTGCACCTGGTCCCACAGCAGGGCCACTAACACCCTTGTCCTGTTTATCTCCTGTGAGTCTCTGCAGAGGCCCAACTGCCCTTCTTTCCAGATGTATTCTACATCAGCTAGTACAGTCTTCCGAACCCGGCTGCCTGTTGTTGTCTTGCCCTAGGGGATAGTAAAGAGTTCTGCAGGGTTTTAGATCATATTGAAACACTGGTGGATATACCTGTCCCCTCTGGAGAGTGATTTGATTGGAATCCAAAATCCCTCAGGTTCCCAAGAACTCCTGGTGTTGCCCTTGAGTGTCCTACAGCCACATTGTTCAGATATGAACACTTCATTGCTGTAGACGGTAAGAGGACTTTAAAGAGGTGGGGCCCACTAAAGTGGATTATAGCCCTGAACTGTGCTTGCTCTTTTAATCCTTGGTCCTCCCCATGGCATCTGTACAGAACAAATCCAACAGGTGCTGCACCATAGCACAGCCTGTCAGTAACCACACAGGAGGGCATCCCACCGCCACGGTGCATGTCTGTTAGAGCAGAGGGCTGCAGCTAGTGTTACTGGGATTCAACTGAGGGCAGTTCTTGACCACATGCAGAAGGCAGGAAGCTGAGCAGAAGTGAAAGGAGACTAATGAGTTTGAAAGTTATGTTTATGTGTGTGGGTGGAGGAGGAGGTGGTAGACAAGATAAAACAGGAATAAGCTGGGAATATCACCAATTGTTACCAAGGAGTTCCATTTAGTCTAAGTAGCAACTAGCATGTGTAATCACCCTTCCATATCTGTGGGTTCGACATCCATAGATTCAATAGCCATAGATAAAATAGACTAAAAATAAATCAAGTGTGTCTATACTAAACATGTTCTTGTCATTATTTGCTATGCAACACAAGGAAACAACAATTATTTACACAGCATATACTTTTTATTAGATACGTAATTTGGAGATGGTTTAAGCATATGGGAGGATGTACGCAAAGGATCCACAGGACTTTAATGTTAATAGAAGAGCTCAGTACACTTTTACTCATCTAATGTTATAAACAGGGAAGAAATGGTTCCTGTGTATACATGAACATACTGAACTGAGAGCAATCTAAGAGTCAGTGTGAGATAGTGTAAGAGTCCATCAGAGCTACACATGACCTGAGCTCTTCTCTTTCTGGAGCACTGGGATAGCTATGAGACACATACGTGTCATGGGAGAGATGTTTCTGTGTAATGGAAGGACCCTGGAACATAGCCTTGCTCAGATATTATAAGACAAAAAGCCTGTGGGATAGTGGTTCTCAGTTCTGGCTTACTTGAGAAATATTGGAAGAGAGTTTTAAATGCCTGTATTCATGGCCACCTCCAAAGATGTCGCTTCCCTTAGTCTCGGAGACTAACAGTTGAATTTTACTTTCTAGTTCATCCTGGGGGTGAAAGAAGGGGCTCATCCATGCTTAGTAAGAACTGTACTCATGCTAACCTCCAAGGGCAAATTTTCAGTAGTTTCTCAAGTGCCTTCCCAACCGAAGTTCAGGTTATCACCACCATGAAGGAGCTTCCTTCTGGGACCATACCTGCTGGAAGGTCTTCTCATGTCCTCAACTTCCCAGATCAAGAGAACTACCTCACACTGATATAACCCCTAACTTTGGAACCTTCAACATTAACTCACACGGGTTTCATGCATGGTTCGAAAGACCAAAGAGCTGTCCTAATCCATGCAAAAGAGCAAGCTGCTGACAATGGTTGCACAATACAGAAAGCTCTACACCAGCGCATTGTCCTTGGGAGTTCCACTGTCCCAGATGCTTTGATGAAATTCCTCTGCCCAGATTATTCTCTGGCAGTAGTTAAGCCTCACGTGCTTGTTCTGAATGGATTGCCTCAGAATTCCAAATGAAAGTGCAGGGTAGTTAAGAAAAGAGCCATTAAGCCTAATACCAGATCAGCCAGCCTGGATCAGCAATGCATTACTCTACTATGAAAAAGCAAGCAAACAAACAAACAAACAACAACAACAAAACATACCACTGTGTTGGCTTTTCCCGCTGCTTGGAACAAATTACCACAAGCACAACCACTTATCTATGGCATCCCTCAAAATATCCATGTGAAAAAGGAAGCAAAAACACATAGAGGAACGAAAGAAAATCAAGAGGTGCCTGTAGTCCATGAAGAAGGTATGGCTGGCTAACGGCTGCTGCTGAGATGGCTTAATAGATGCCAACTGACCATGCCCAGATCCTGGACACCCATCTGAAGATGGGCATTGATTCAGACAGAGGACTCCTAGATACTTGTCATATCTAATCTAACGAAAAGGCACAGAACATTTTTAACCCAACAGCACATAATTGTAATGAAATGATTCTGGCCAAGAGGGCCCATTTGTAATAATGAATTTAAATCAGATTCATAGAAGCTATAATTCAACCATAGAGAATAGCACCTTCATTTTCCATATCATCTCTCTTCCAAAAAGGCAAAATAACTCAATATTAAAATAATTATTTTTACTTTTCAAGCAGCCCTATGAAGTAGTTAAAGGGAGGATGATATCATCTCACTTGTCTAAAATGAGTTTCCATCGATGCTGAAAACTTTAGTGTCTTCTTTGACACATCATTTCTGAAAGTCTCTCTGTACAACCAAAGGCCTGTCACAACAAAACTGATCTCTCACAGGAAGCAACCATCTTGTGAGCTGGGGAACTTGTCACAGGAAAATCTGAGGGTCTACCTCGGCTTCTGAATTTCTCTGCTTTACCTACTGGTCTCTGCTCCTTGTCTAACATTGTTCAAGAATTAGGAACAGATTGGAGGTCGTGTGAACTGTGGCAATCACCTTGGAGAGGGTTTTCTAATGCTGATAGATGTGGATATCATTTAATTCCTTGATACATACTGAACACTAAATTCCTAAGTAATAAATCCATGAACTCTTTTGAGGAGACTTAAAAGTTACTTTGTATAGAGCTATAAGGCTGTGGAGAGAGCTCAGGATCAAAACTTTTTCCTAGCATGCATAAGGCCATGAGCTTGATTTCTCAACATTGCAAAAAATAAAAATGAATTATAATTTTTAAAAAGCAAAAATACTACCAAATAACACATGATAGATTTCTCCAAGGCCAAGGCTGTGGGCTCTCACTTACTGGGAACGTGGCCCCTCTATAAAACAACTGAGGACCAAGCTTTACTGATAAGGGAACACAGCTGCTGGCTCACAGAGCAGTCTGGAAGGAAAAGGAGGCCCACGAAAACCCGCACAGGGCATTCAGTTATTTTATGAAATGTTGAGATAGTAACAAAGACAATAAACTTGTTTTAACATAGAGAATGATAAGAATTAATGCCAAGGGAAAGAAGTGAGGTAGCATGAGCAACAAACAGGAAAAGGGTGTCAGGGAGGCACCCTATAAAAACAGAGCCATGAAAGAGAAGACTACATGAGGGAGAAAGTGAAGAAGATGCCTGGATGGCAGAACGTGGCCGTGGGGATAGATTTGTCTGTACCAAGGGAATGGCATAAGAGAGAAGAGAGGCAAAATCCACCCTGGGAACATGCTTACTTTTAAAAACCAGCTACAGCAACGGTCAGGTAACCAGCGGCAGTCAGAGTTGAACATGTAAGTTGTCGTTTTCCACAAAGCATGAAAAGCGACTATTCAGCTTTTCCTGTTTTATTCCCTTTCCCATTACCAAGCCCAGCTGTTAAACATTAGAATTGAAGATCATGAAAACAGGCCAGCAGCTAAAAACAACAAAAAAGGTAGATGGACGTGAGCCCTCTGCTGGTAGAACTATCTTACTGCATCTCAGAAGGCAAAACTCAAGTTTCTAAGTTTCTGGTTTAGTTTTTAGCGGCAAGAGTAGATTTTGTAAATTTTTTGGTGACATCCCCTCCTGTTTATGGAACTCTTTGCTCCCAACAAAGGAAGAAAAAGAGGTGTATAGCAGCACCTCTTCCCACTATTATTGTGTATCCACATTTCCTGGGTACATATATATGCATAATTCGTACCTTTGAACAACCAGTCCCCTGAAAATGTGTATTCCTATAAATCATATCTCAAAGAACAGACTTGGAACCTTTCTGGAGCAACAAAGTAAGGATAACCCACTCTCATCTGCTGTAAGCTAAGGGATGCCCACAGGGCCAGAAGCACTTGGGACTCATACGGTCTGTAAGGGACATCTCTGTTCTGCTTCCTAGTATTGTGCATGCCCAGAAGATAGGGGATTGGGGCCTTGCACTAGCTGAAAAGAAGCTTCACCTAAGAACCACGCAAGGTCGAAAGGATCCAAGTTTAACCCCGGGGTTCACGTGAGGAGCAGTAATGTCTCAGAGGCTCTTGTTCCTTCTTCGGAAAGAGGCTTAGCCTATGCTGGGAGGGCTCCACGAGGAAAAGCACAGGCAACAGGAAGAAGGGAACCCCACCCTCAATCTCGCCTTGCAGAAGCCAGGCATTCTGGCTGCAGAATCTGGGTCAGGATGTTTTATTTTCACCATAACCATCAAAGTCATAGGCAGGGCAAATGCATTCACCCTGTGTACACTCTGAGACGTAGTTAAGCTGGGATGTCCCCGAATCTGTCTCCTAGGACCAGAACTGCCTCATTAAAGGGATAAAAGATGATATCTGCTGAGCTGGTGGAAAGTGGTGGCTGCATTTTTATTAAAGTCTCTGCTGCAGCAGGCCCAGTCCCCAAAGGTTCATATTCCAAGCATCTCCACCCCTCTGCCTGGACTATGGAAATGATTCTCTGTAACTCATTAAGCTAAAACAAAAAGCTTCCCCATTGTGCTTCCCACACAGGAATGATGTCGCTGTATAAACGTTCCATGTTTCCTCTTCTTGGCCCCAGCACACAAAAACACAAAGGCCTCATAATTTACATCAGAGCCCAAGTGCACAGCACGGGCTTAGTTTGAGTGACTATGTCTTCAGCAGACTCATAAAAGGTCGTGGCCTGGCACGGGAAATCTAGAGCTTTGAATTGTGAGATTACACACCTCACTCCAACACCCCCCCGACACACACAAAACACACACTTCTGCCAAATACAGTTAGCTGGCTATCCTGATGGCACTCCTATGCCATCACATCCTCCTTGCCTAGAAGAAAAAATTCCAAGGGTGTTTAGTTAACCACGCACTGTGTACATGCCAGTGCCCTCAAGTCTCATCCGGGTGTCCACACAGTTGCGAATCTTGCTATGCCATGGCCCCATGAATACATGGAGCTTCAAGTGTAGACTTCAACATTCCCTGTAAGACTGGAGACCAAAAGAGGACCAAATGACAGAGCCATCCAAGAAAAAATGGTATCAGCAAGCACACGACGCAGGTGACCACTTCTTGGGCCTGCAAAAGGCCTCTCACGTGCTCCAGTGCCCCTCTTTGAAGCCATCTTTTCTCTCTTTCCCTCCACCCTCCCCTTGAAGTCATGTGGCAATGGGTTCAGTCCCCAGATGAAGGAAGGCTCCCTACCTGAGGGTGGCGCTCTCCCCCTGCCGGACCGTCACGTTGTCCATAGCTTTGGGGAAGGTGGCATCTCCGCTGCGCACTGGCACTCCTGTGGGTACAAGGAACAGCAGCCTGAGAGACAGGACCACGAGGCACTTCCAGGGCAGGAACAGGTACCCACAGACCCCCATCCTTGTCAGTCACAACTTCCCAGAACTCCCGCAGCAGCACGGTCCTTGTCCCCTGCCCTCTCAGAACAGCCGGAAGTATTGTGGGGCTAAAGCAAAGAGGGAGAGAGAGCAAGCCAGGAGCTGGGAGCGGGAGAAGGAGAGGCTGAGTCCAGGCTCTCCGGAGCCTAATAATTCTTCCTCGGCTCCAGCCTCAGCTTTCCAGCCTAGCAGAAACAGATGCCCCCTCCTGCATCCAAAAAAGAGCTTTCTCGACGCTCCCTGGGGCGGAGGGAGCCCGCGGGGAGGGAGCGCACGAAAGAAGGAGCAGGGACGAAGGTCACAGATTGTGCGTTCTCTGCCTCTCTCGGTGAAGCTACTTTAAGATTCAGTTGGGCGCGTTCTGCAGAGGTCTGGCATCAAAAGTTTATAACCCAAAGAAGGCAAGTGTCTCTGACAGAAAGGAGATGTCATAAAAAGCTCCTGCTTCAAGGAGAGGAGAAAATGTTTTATTAGATCACACACATGTATGGATGGAGTTAGAAAACAGCTCCAAGTCTCGCATCTGGACCCCAAGGCGACAAAAAGTTGCACACGGAGACCCGCAGCCGGCTAGCCCGGATCCTCCGCTCTGAGGCTGTCCTCCCCGAATCCCGGTGGG
>LOJH01005004.1:9929-28176 GCA_001685095.1 Ellobius talpinus
GTGGCCCTTGTCCTGGTGACTGTCATGGCATTGATGTGATGATGCTTGGGACGGCTGTGGTGGGTTGGTAGTGGCACTAGTGGTGGTAGATAAAATGGAATAATAAAAGTTCAGTCAAGTTGGGCGGTGGTGGTGCACGCCTTTAATCCCAGCACTCAGGAAGCAGAGGCAGCTGGATCTCTGTGAGTTCAAGGCCAGCCTGATCTACAAGAGCTACTTCTAGAACAGGCTCCAAAGCTGCAGAGAAACCCTGTCTCGAACAAAAAGGGGAAAAAAAGTTCAGTCAAGCTGGGTGGTGGTGGTGCACACCTTTACTCCCAGCTTTTGGGATGCAGAGACAGGTGGATCTCTGTGAGTTCTAGGCTAGCCTGGTCTACAGAGTGAGTTCAGTTTATCTTGAAAAAAAAAAGTTCACTCAAGAAAGCAGAAAGCTGGAGAAACAATTTAACAATTTGTTTTTTCTTTACAAAACAAAATCACATGGAATACAAAGACCTTTCTGTTTTTGTTTATATTTGCTGAGACTGTGGGAGGACCGACTGTCTCAGCACTGATCAGAAAAGCAAAGCTCTTCTGCACAGCATGGAATGCAGGATTTACCGCAATACTTAGATTTACCCCATTTGAAAGCAAGTGTGGAAGCTCAGGCAACCTGCTGCAGTTTCTACAGGTCAGGGTGTGCAGGTGGGACAGAGAGCTGAGTGGGAAGTGGGAGAGGGAGATTGAGCTAGGTCAGGCCACTGCTGCTCACGACCTCTTGCCCCGCTAGCACAGACAGCATACAGGAAGAGTAGCTCCTCATGGCTAAGCTACTTGTGCACCTGGCCCACAACACAACCTTGCTCCAGGAGACACAATGCACCTGGAGATGCTGTGATCCAGCCATTGCCTGTACTTCAGGAGTCTGAGTCAACGTGAGTGAGCTGCCATAGTCTAGGGACCCTTATCAGTCCTGCTGCCAGCAGTGACTGCTACTTCACTTTTTCCCCTTCACACCTCTTTGCAGACATCTCCTTTCTTGCCAACCTTAATCAAGAGCCACAGAGGATGAGAATTATGGAAAATGTAGTTCCAACTGAGCTCAGAGCCAAGTCTCCAAAGTGATGTGCTCATATAGATAGAAGGGTTAAAATGCTGATGGTCTGGGCTGGCCGGTGTACTCTGTTGCTCTCTAACATTTTAAGCTTGGAAAGGCAAGAGGAGCTGAAGCTGAGCAGAGGGCCTCACAAAAGGATTGGCCAAGAAGTCCCCTTGCACTCTCAGATCAAATAGCCAGGCCAGTTCATCTCGACACCTCTGTCCTCCCACCTCCAAAGGGGAACGTTTTGTACCCATTCTTCATTTTTGAGTCATGGCTATAGAATGGCTGAAAATATCCGGTCCTCTTGAAGCTTCTGACGTTCAGCCTTATCCAGGCGTCACTTTATTTATGTTTTTTTTTCTTTATTATTATTGTGTGTGCATGCAAATGTGTATACAATGTATGTGTGGGTGACTGCGGGCACACACATGCTGTGCTATGTGTGTGGAGGTCAGAGGCTAAATTCAGGTGTGGGTTGTCTTCTTCCGCTGTGGGATCTGGGATGGAATTCGGGTTGTCAGGCCCATGCAGCAAGTGTTTCCACCTGCCGATCCATCTTGCTGGCCCTAAATGGCAATTATTCTTGGTGTTGACCTCATTCTGTTTTTCACATGCATTCCTGCTTAAATCCTTTACAGACGGTCCTGGGCTTGTGATGAGTCTATCTGGGATTCGTTTAACTTCACAACGGTGCCAAAAGAATCCACTTCTGATGTTTCATTTTGATCTTTTCCTGGCTGGTGATGGGTGCAATGATGTCCTTTCCTGGAGGTGGGAGGTGGCAACGGGTTCTTTGTTGGTGTAGGTGTATTTGGGCTTGTCTTTCAGTATACAGTTACTGGTAGAGAGGCATTCCACTGTAAATTGGACATGTGTATTTGTACCTATTGGTTTTCTTTGGTGGCCAGTTTCCTCAGGGTCTTCAACCTTCTGTGACCTTTAATACAGTTCCCCATGTTGTGGTGACTGCCCCAACCATAAAGTTATTCCATTGCTACTTCATAACTGTAATTTTGCTTCTGTTATGAATGGTATTGTAAATATCTGATATGTGATTCCCAAAGTGGTCACAGCCCACAGGTTAAGAACCACTGTGCTAGGCCATGGTGCTCCTTTCAGAGCCTCTACTCCTCATGAGTTAAAGATGCTCCTGTTTCCAGAGTCTCTGATCCTCAACATATAGGGCTGTAGATATAGTTCATGATGAAGCATTGGATATTGTTCATGATGGAGCATTGGATATTGTTCACGATGGAGCATTGGATATCATTCATGATGGAGCACTAGATATCGTTCATGATGGAACACTGGATACTGTTCATGATGGAGCATTAAATATAGTTCATGATGGAATACTGGATATAGTTCATGATGGAGCACTGGATATCATTCATGATGGAGCAATTGATATCAATTATGGTGGAGCACTTGATATCAGTCATGGTGGAGCACTAGATATAGGTCATGATGGAGCACTGGATATCGTTCATGATGGAGCACTGGATACAGTTCATGGTCTAGCATGTGCGAAGCCCAATGCCACAGAAACAAACAACAACAATAAAATGTAAAAGAAATAGGATTCCATTTTTATCTTTCATTTGCATATTTGATTTATCAGAAGTTCACTGAGAATGCAGCACAAGTGTGTTCTGTCCCATTTCTGCCTGTCACTGCTTTAGCCACCCGTCTAACGTGGGTGGGTAACAGGGATGGAAGTCAGCTGACGCTGAAGTTTGTGCTGCAAAGTCAACCACTTGATATTTGGTAGGCAGAATCCTCTCCTTTAGTTCCTCCTGTTCTTCATTGACTGTGTTATCTGGTGGCAAGCATTCTCTCCTACTGCAAATGCTCCTCACAGGACGTAAACTACGAAGCTGCAGCAATGCTGGTGACTCTGTCTAGAGGTGGGAAATGATGAGCTGTTGGGGGTGGAAACTGATACACAGGGTCTGCTTAGTTATGGCTTCATTCCCGATATTCCAAAAGTATGAGCAAGTTATGATAATTATTTGCACTTCAGTTTTCTTATTTGTAACATGAGATGGTTGACTTGCACACCTTGCCAAGTTCTCTGAAGCCCTGAGGGTAGCTAGACAACTCATTGAGAATTTGGGTGGAGAAGAACAAGGCATGTAAGTGTTCGTCACTCCTCAGTCAACAGCAAAGAGCAATGCATCTATTTCATATGTTGGTTTCTGTGATATTTTGGATTATTAGTTAGGAAATGTTTGCTTTCTTTCCTTTCTTTGATGCAGACCATACTCCCTTCTTCTCCAGACTTTGAACTTGGTCATATGACTTACTCTGGCCCATGGACTGTGAGAGAATGTGATGAACTGTGGTTGGTTGGTTAACTGTTTTTACTCTTGGGGAGGGTGCCACCCAGCTCCCAAATAAATACACAGAGGCTTATTCTTTCTTATAAATGCCTGGCCTTATCTTGGCTTGTTTCTAGTCAGCTTTTCTTAAATGGTCCCTTGGGGCTTTTATCTTTTTCTGTTCTACATACTTTTGTTGACTTCTTACTCTGTGGCTGTCTGTGTAGCTGGGTGGCTGGCCCTTGGCATTCTCCTCTCCTTCTCTTCTCGTTCCTTGATCTCTCTTCCCAGATTTCTTCTCCTATTTATTCTATCTGCCTGCCGGTCCCACCTATCCTTGCTCCTGCCTTCCTATTGGCTGTTCAGCTCTTTATTAGACCAATCGGGTGTTTTAGACAGGCAAACTAACACAGCTTCACAGAGTTAAACAAGTGCAATGTAAAAGAATGCAACACATCTTTGCATCATTAAACTAATGTACCACAGTATAAACAAATGTAACACATCTTAAAATAATATTCCACAACAATAAATGGGTAGAGGTTTTTGATGCTATTACATGCCTTGCCTTGCTTCCATTTCCTGTAAGGATGTGTTTCAGGTACCCATTGAGAACAGAAGAGTTAGAGATGTGGAAGGCCCCCAAACTCCACTGACTGCAGAAAGCACAGCTTCTCCTGTAGAGTTCAGATAGGACAGCTCACAGTGTTCATATATGTTAGTATGAAATTAAGTGTTGCTATAGATGTTTCTATTCAGGGTGCTTTGTTACACGGTATTATTGTAGCAGCTGATGGCTGGTACAGCTTACAGCTAAGAGTTATTCATAGTTAGACTCTGGATTTCATAAAGTTTAAAAAGCTCTGCATTTTCTTGCTTTCCTACTCTCCCATCCAGTTAGATCACCCAATAGTTTTTTTTGTCTATGTGTGCTTAGGTGAAAGAGCTTGAGAAATAATCAAATCCCGTAGAGAAAAAGGAAAATAAGGAAAACTATAGGCCAGCCTTTCTGAGGGAAGGAGAACTCTGTGGATGAGGGATGAAAGAAGCCACAGCTACAGCTGAAGTGTGATTTTTTCTTCTTCTTTGAATCCCTAAGCACATATTTCTCCACAGACACTATTTTGTTCTGTTGCGTTATTTTGTCCACTTTTATATTCCGGTTTTGTACAGTGTCTGAAATTCCAGGAAGAAGGTGAAAGAATAACATTGCACATCACTCCAGCTTGTGCTGTGTTTATATCATGATGGACCATTCACTGGGGCTTAACCTCCGAATGACCTTTCTGATTCCAGACCAGGCAGCAGGGCCTTGCTGGCAAGCTGGCTGGCCAGGCATGCTTTCCTTGTCACATTATTTGTGTCCATGGTCACAAATGTGGTGCTTGGGAGTAAGCTTTAGCAATTCCTGGGTTATTTTACTCTGGCGGCGTGTGCATTGTGTGCTTTGGGTCTTTCGTCATGGGTATCCTGTACCAAGTGTGAACATACATGTTGTTCACCACCACCATACATGTTGAAGGGAGGAAAGAGGGTGAGGGAAGTTTTAAAGGCTATTTTTAAGCTCCTTTTACTCCAGATTTCACAGCATTGTTTTATATTCTTCTTAAAGTTTTAAAACATCTTTTTAAAAAATTAATTATCTTTTACATACCAATCCCAGTTCCCTCTCCCTCCTCTCCTCCTGTTCTCAGTTTTAGAACATCTTAACTATCACACCATCATCTAAATCAGTGATTCTCATCCTGTGGGTCATGACCCTTTTGAGGGGGGCAAACAACCCTTTCACATGGGTCACATGTCAGATATTTATATTATAATTCATAATAGTAGCAAAATTACAGGTATGAAGTAGCAGCAACAAAAATAATTTCATGGTTTGTGGTCACCACAACATGAGGAAGAGAGTTCTAAAGGGTCCCCACATTAGGGAGGTTGAGAATGGCTACTCTAAATATAAGAATAAGGGATCTTTGGCTATTCTTGTTCGAATGACTGGACTGAAGAGAGGCTGTATCATATAGAAAGACCCGAGGAACATTTCAAAGCAGACTACGGAAGGATAGTTCTGTTTCTCAGAGTCCTCCCAGGGTTTCTGAGGTCATTACAAGGCTGGGTTTGTTTGTGGCTGGATTGGGGTTGGGGCTATCTCTACCATCAGCCTGTGCTCAGGTTGTATCTCTGGACTGATTGCATCTACATTTGGGTATCAAGTGATTTGCCTGCTTGTTTGTATTGGATTCAGCTCCCTTGAGGACAACAGGAACTGCTTAATATTTTAGAGAGAGCTCAGCAGTGCCTGTACCTAGGGAATTCTATTGCCTCTAACCAGGATATCCAAGTCTGTGTCCCCCATACTTTCTGGGCAGAACTGCCCCAAGAATGCAAGTTATTTCAGTTGGCTAATGGGTGTCCAAAAACATGAGCTCATTCTTTGTGCTTATTGAAAGTCAGAGTAGTTTATAATAGAAACTTTTCTTTGGTAGCCTCCAAAACAACTCCAAGATTATATGCCTACCTAGCTAACCAAAGGAGAAGGTGAAATTAAAGTCAAACTAGATTAAAGAAAGAGAGAGCATAAAGCAGATGACAAATAGTATAATCATATATTTAAATCCAAATAAGTCAATTATTACTTTATATGAGAGTTATTCTATATTGCAATTGAAAGATAATGGTTATCGGACTGGATAAAAAACCCCTCTATATATAGTTTACAAATAAGAATACACAAACCTTTAATTTCTGTCTATAAAGAACATAATCCTTTCCAAAAGCAATGTGGCTGTATGTGCTGAGAGCCAACTGTTCATCCTTCACCTTGATCTTATGTCACTTAAATGGTGTAAGTCTTCAGAGTCTGGACCAAGATAGGCCTTCCTAAAATCCCGTTTCTTCCCTGAACAAATGGTGTGATTTTGGACAAAAGAATCAGTTCTGTTTCTTCATCTGGACAAAGGAGATAATTAGCACCTTTCTTGTAGGAATGTCATGAGAAGCCAATGACGTAATGACGTAATGACATAAAGTGCTTAGCAAAGAGTCTGGCATGTAGCATCCATATACTATGTGTTAACAGTTTGTCCTGGTTAGCTTTAGCTGTCACCTTGATCCAGACTAGAGTCATCAAGGAAAGCCTCAATTGAGACATTACCAAGATCAGATTGGCCTGTCAGCAAGCCTGTGGGGGATTAATTGTTCATTGATGCAGGGAAGCCCAGTCCACTGTGGGCAGTATCATCCCTAGGGAGGTGGTTCTGAGTTGTATTAGAAAGCTAGCTGAGCATGAGCCTGAGCAAGCCCCAAATCAGTTTTCTTGCATGGTTTCTGCTTTCGTTTCTCCTCTGACCCCCCTCCCCCCCTCAATAATGGACTGTGACTTGGGAGTGTAAGTCAAATAAACGCTTTCCCCTAAGTTGTTTGTGGTCAGAGTATGTAATCACAGCAGCAGAAAAGAAACCCTGAGTACATTGGTAACTCCTGCTAATGCTAGTACTGTTCTTAACACTTGATCTTAGTCGAAAGGCCTCGAGGTGGTGGTGTTACTACTTTTATCAATCTCTATCAAGGAAATAACTAAATCAGAGAAAAATAATATGTACATTAATGATTTCTATTGCATCCTGTCAACATTAAGAAATTACAGTCTGGGTACATGTAGGGCAACTCGATTGCTCTGTGTGCAGAATCAGCATTAAGAAATTACAGTTTGAATGTCTCACTAATTCGTACACCCATTCAACAAAGATGCACTGAGCTACTGCTATCTGCCAGGCATTAATTAACATTGTTTGGGATACATCAGTGTTGTGGCTTTAAGGTGAAATGATTCCCTGTAGACTCCCAAATTTGAACATTTGATCTCAAGCTGTCAGAAGGCTGTCAGATCTTTAGAAAGTAGAGCCTCGCTAGAGGAAGTCAGTTCCTAACTGTGGGTGTTGAGATTCTGTCCCCACTTCCTGTCTTCTACCTGCTTTGCAAGAGTAGATAACAATGTGACCAGCTGCCTCCTGCTCCTGCCACTGTCCCTTCTCTACCAGATGGGCTGCATCCACTTGAACTACAAGCCAAAATAAACCATTTTGGTTGCTTCTTGTCGGATATTTGAATACAACAAGGATAATAACTAACAAGCTAGTTACCAGTAAGCCAGACAGGCCAAACTCCCCTGCTTTCAGGAAGAGAAGTGTAGAACTAAACGGAGGCACAGATTCGGTTGAACGTCCTACAACATTTTGAACAATAGAAACGAAGACATGAACTAGTATCATGAAAAATGAAAGGCAGCAGGAGGAAATATAAATGGCTCAACCATATGTGTGGGCAGACAAATTGGAATGGAACATTTGAAAATGGAAGCGCCTGTTAGTGATGGGATCGTGTATTGGTTTTCCAATCATTTGTGAAAGATTTCACAATGTTATATATTCATCTATATGAATTCATATGTATTTGTGAGTAATCGAGAAAAGTGAATTGGCACTAAGACCAGATTCTTATGGTTTAGGAATCAACATGAGGCTTCAGGCAGACGAGGAAATTGATTATATGACAGGGATATTCCAAAACAGAAATGACTCTTGCAGCTCCCCTGTGCCTGGGGAACAGTGGAATTCATGCCAGGGAAAGGCAGTCCTTGGCCAAGGAAGCCTTAATAAGCAGATGAGTTAACAAGGCTCCCATGCCTGAGAGAGAGTTTGGAGTTAACCATGTCTGGAGTGGCAGTGGCAATTTTCTGCTCCCCCTCGGCAGTGTGAGGAGATCAGGAGAAAAAGCAATTCTGATGCGGGAGGAAATGAGGAAAGCGAGATGTGTGTGGCTGAAGAAGGGAAGCATGGCAGAGGTGCAACCACAATTTATTTTATCTTTAAATAATTTTAATTTTGTTGCTTACATTTGTTGATTATTCAGCATTACTGATGCTCAGTGTGTATTTTCATATTGCAGAGGATCCAATGCAAGCTTGCTGTCCACCTCCCTTTGCTAATCTGCGTTAATCACCATTCTCTCTCTCTGTGTGTGTGTGTGTGTGTGTGTGTACATGTGCTTAAACATGTGCCATGATATACCTGTGAAGGTCAGACACTGAGGACAACAACAATATGTGTCAGTGTTCACCTTCTACTTTGTTTGAGATAGCTTTTCTTGTTTTTTTCAGTTGCAGCTGCAAGATTCTCTTCTCCAAGCTTCTAGGGAATTTCTTGTGTCTGTCTGCTTCCCATCACTCCACAGGGGAACTGAATTTACAGGTGTGCACTGCTGAACCCAGACATGAGCTCTTGGGATTCGAACTCAGGTCCTCCTGTTTGCAGAGCAAATGCTCTTACCCACTGAACAAACTCCTTAGAACTAGGTGAGTTGTCTTTAGTTCCCTGTATGAGCAATAGCAACTTGAAAAACACTGATAGGTAATATTTCATTTTAAGATATTTGCTGTTCTGTGTTCTGCCTAAACTTTAATAAAACCATGACAGGGGTTTGTTGTCATTTGGGAAATGCAGTGGGGAAGGGATAGAGTCCATGGGTGAACAGATGCATAGAGCAGCAAGACGTGCAGGCAGTGAGATGATAGGCAGACCTGGAGAGCCTGGAAAAGAAAATTTAAGTGTGATGTGGCCAAGAGAGTGTAAGCCCCTCAGCCCTTAGAAGTGTGGAAGGGGGTTCTATACTTCCACAGCATGGGACTCAGGTTGTTTAGTTTGGATATTTAAAGAAAGATGGTATAGTGATTTGAAAGAACATGGTTCCCAACGGGAGTGCCACTATTAGGAGGTATGGCCTTGTTGGAGTAGGTGTGGCCTTTTTGGAGGAAGTGTGTCTCTGTGGGGGTGGACTTTAAGATCTCATAAGCTCAAGCTACACCCAGTGACACAGACCACTTCCTGTTGCCTGTAGATCAAGATGTAGAACTCCTAACTCCTTCTCCCAGCACCATGTCTGCCTGCCTGCTGCCATGTCCCACTATGACAATAAAGGACTGAGCCTCTGAATTGTAAACCATACATTACATGTTTTCCTTTATAAGGAAATGTTGTCATGGTCATGATGTCTCTGCACAGCAGTGGAAACCCTGACTAAGACATAAGGTGTCCTAGGACAGTCACATTGCCTAGGAAGGCCTGAGAGGTCATAGCCAGGGCTTACCATTCCCATGTCACTTTCTTTGGGACCTTTAATTGTTTCATTGCTACCACTAAGCACCATCTTTCAGAAGAGACACCAGCCTTCCTAGTGCTCTTCCTTTTAGATAAAGTCTAAACAGGGCATGCTTTACCATGGAAGCTTAGGAACAGATCTGCTGACCAATCCTGCAGGAGGAAGGGCCGGTGTAGATGGCAGTGCTGTGACCAGAACAGAGAACATGGAACAAGCATGTAGGTGATCGGAAAAGCGTCGAGAGGGCTCGGGTGTGGGAGTAGGGAGGGTTGTCAGTAACATCCTCCATCTAGGCACAGATCGGGCTGTCTTGAGATTCCTTCTCCTTAGAGATTGTGTCAGTGACTCTTCCCTTGGAAGTGTCTAGAACAGAAGCCCTGTATGTTATAGGTGTCCCCAGGTATATGTTGGGAGGGATCCTGCCTAGTCAGGTGTAGGCAATTTGGAGAGAGTTACCTGTCGAGAATTAAACACCCAGTGACGCAATGGATGCAACTGCTTTTTGTTTTCATTATGCACTAACAATTCTGACCCTCAGGGACAAACGCCCCCATCCAAGGGTAGGCAGTTAGAGCTGTCCTCTACCTCTTAGTCTGTGTCATGTGTGTGATGGAGGACGGCGGGAGCCAGGGATCTTCCCAAAGGCAGTGGATACAGGAAGGAACCCCAAATTCCTCAGTGGGTAAATAAGGAACATTCAGGACTCAACTTGAAAGACTTGAGGCTGGCCAAGGGTGGGACAAGGAAATCCTCAGAAGTCAGCAGGTGAGCAATGGTTAAGCAAATTTCAGTGCCAAGCAGGGTGGCAGCTTGGTAAACAGGCAGCTCACATTCTGGGTTAGCTCTTGGGGATTAGCCTCTTTTCAGAGAAAAGCCTGGAGCTAATCTCAGAGAAGGTGGGGAGATGGCTGAAGCTTCCTTTATGAAAGATCCCAAGAAGACCTGGAGAGGAAGTTCAAAGACAAACTAGGAAAGGTGCCCTGGGCCTTCTCAGATCCTGGGGAATGTTGTGGGCTATTGGATGGGAGGAAGCCCAGATCTTCCATAAATCCAGGACGCAGTTCTCAGAGAGTGCTTCCCCAGATCAGAAGCATCACGTGGGAGTGTGCTAGAAATATACATGTCTAGTTCCCATCCCACATTTACTGAATGAGAAATCAGGCCGGAGCCAAAAATGTGTGCTCTAGTGAGTAGTCCCAATGTCCCTGCCTTCCACCCTGAGGACGCTGGCTCCCTTGGAGAAGTGGCAGCAGACTCTCCTCCTGCCGCCTATGCTAGGTCCCTGGGGAATCTGAATCTTCAGAGGAATGATCAGACAGAGCAGTGAAAAAGGTGCAGGCTAGCTTTCTTCCAGGTCTAGAGAAATTTATGAATAATATACATGAGCCACTCGGTCTGAAGACTATTGTGAGGGATTCCAAGGAAAGGCCATTCAATCATGTTCTTTCATCATCTCATTCTTCCTAGGTTTCAGAAATTTAATATGATGGTATAACCCAGACCTCAATGTCTGGGCAAGTTCCTCTAGGTGTCTGAGCACAATCCCTTCTTTACACTCAAACCTTGAGATAACGCAACCCTAAAAAACCGATAACTTCAGTCGCAAAAACCTGGATCCCAGAGTTCACATAAAGAAGGGGATGTGAAAGGGAAAGGGCTGCTTAGGATCTAAGTGTCCTTGGCAGGCCAGGTGGCTCCGAGCTTCGTGGTTACTCCTTGTGGCCTGGAGAAGCTCCAGGGGCTGGAGAAGGCTGTCATCACACTTGGGAGCATGTGCAATGGAGCAGAAAGCACATCATTCTCAGGAGCCACACTTGGTTCAACTTGGCTCTCTCATTTATAAGCTCTGTGACCTTGGGCCGAGTCTGTATTGACTTGAGTCTTTACTAACTGACTCACCAAAAATATTGGTAACTCACCCTTGGCGATGAGGGTTCATCATCACCAGAAGGCTGGGGCAGTACCCTAGGGGCCACTAGAGCCATGGCAGGACCCAGGTGCTGAGAGACGCTGGGTGGTTTGGCACAATTTCATCTCTAGGATGTTTACACAGGCCTCCCATGGCAGCATCACTTACAAATTGGTCACCAGAAATGGTATTGCCCCTACTGAAGGCCAATGGGCTTTACTGGAAAAACGAGGTCTGAGCTCTGGGCCACCTGCAGGGACAGGGTGGGGAGTCATGGCCAGAAGGGTTTGACTGAAGCCCCAGACAGGCATGTATGAGCAATCAAGGTCATGGGGTTTAAAGGCAATGGGAGAGGCCTTTCCTTGGCCAAACTGGTCTTCGTTCTTGAGCAGTCACAGACTGCCTTCTCTAGATCAGATATTGGCTAATGAGGAAGGGGTGGTCCTGTCCTCTACTCATTCCTAGCCCAAGGTGGCTCCATCCCAGAGTTGTAAAACTGTCAGTGCTTCTGTGTGGAAGAAGGACCTGAGGAGAGCTTCTGGCTTTTAGGACTGTGTGAGGTGTCAGACCCAAAGGCGCTCCAGAGATCTATCCTTAGTTACTAAGCAGCATGAGCATGTTACCTTTCATGGTAAAGAGTTAGCAGAAGGGTTTGACTTGAGGAGCTTGAATGGAAAGACCCAATTGAACCAGAGGGTTCAGAAGATGGAAAGGGACATAGGGGAGCGTCACAGGGCCACGTGGTTATGGAAGGAAGATGATGACTAGCAGTCACTGTGGGTGACTTTGCGGATGGAGAAAGGTGGCCTACAGTCGTGGAGGGTGGACAGCCTCAAAGCTGAAGCAAGGCAAGGCAAAGGATTCGCTGCCAGAGCCTCCAGCAAGGAGTACCATGCTAATGACAGCTGTAGCCCAGTGAGAGCTGTGTCAGTTCCTAACCATAACTGTAAGATAGTAAACTTCCATTGTATGGGGCCGCTAAATTGGAGCAATTTGTTAAACCAGCCACATTGAAGCTAACAAATGAGGCTCTAGACAAGTATTCAGGTTAATCCTGTCTGTTGCTCTTCCAATGCCAAGAAGGGTCCTGTAGTCTCTGACCCTAATGTCTGAGGTTGGGGCATGAGTTGCCTTTCTTTGAGTGGCTGGCAGCACCAAAGGTCCAAGATCCCGAAGATCTGAGCTCAGAGCTGCAAGATCAGGCTAAGGGGGTGTGGTATGCTCACACTTTAGGGGAGGCTTTCACAGTGTCATGAGAAGACTGGGCATCAACATGGTGGGTGGTGTGGAGAGATATGGCTTTGACCCAGCTGCTAGACATGGGATCGTAACATTCAGCAGGAGAGGCTTAGCCTCTTGTTTGGACTTGTCCTAAACATTGCATCTTTCTTAGATCTTGAACATCCCTTACTGTCATCGACAGAACCCAGGATTTAGACTTGGTTCTGTCCCAGGCAAATTACTTACGGATTGTGTAACCCTGGGCAAATTGCTTCACTTCTCCAAAATGATGTTTCCCCATTTATAAACAAGCACTTTGCTGTGTTGTTATAAGCAGGGCTGTTAGAAAGTGTAAACAACACTGAAACACTGAAGAGAGCACCTGCGTGGAGGCTGACTGACACACAGCTGGAGCATCCTCTCCAACTTGTGAAAGGCCATGGAACCGAGTGCAAGCATCTTCATGCTGGCCCAGGAGAAGGCCATCACCAGCCAGAGGTCTGGGGCTTCTGGGAATGCAATTAAGTGGGTGATGTGCTCCCCAGCCCCTCAGAAACAAGTTATACAGCTGCTGTCTGCACCCAGGTTTTAGGGGAGGGCAGGTGTCAGGAAGTTGTACAGCCCAAGGCATTGCTGGGTCTTGGAGGGGTCTTGATGGCCCTCTCAGGGAAGTAGATCAGAAGGGCTTGGTGGGTCTTGGAGATGGCTGTTCTTTCTGGTCTGTGGTCTTTCTGGAGAACAAACACCTTCAAGCCTCGTATTAGTCCCCGGGAAGGTCGTTTCTCAGGTCCCCCTGGGCCTGGTATTCTTTCCCCACTTTGGATCTTGCCTTCTGTAGCTAATATGCATCTGCACTTGGAGCAAACAGGAGACCTTAGGTCTATCCCTGACTTTACAGTGTCCTCTTGCATCTACCAGCCTGCAATGAACTCACTGCGGCAGGAGCCCTTTGTCCCCACACTTCCTGAGCGCTTCCTGGGAGGGTAGCTCGGAAAGATCCCCTGGCTTCTGCCTGTGTCCCTTCCCTCCTGAGGCCTGTGGTCTCAGGCCACCCAGAGCCCAGCAGGCTGGGCCTCCACTCAGCAGACCCCTGTACCTGCTCCTGAGTAAGCAAGGGTAATGCTTGGCACTTAGTATTCCCAATGGCAAAATTCCATTCCATTCTGACTCCCTAAATGGGAAGATAGTGAAAATAAGAGAATGTGTAAGTCCTTGGTTTTCTTTGGATTCTTGATTCCACTGAAAACCGAATGCCCCTATTCTGACCCTTTCAGGCCTTACCAACTACAGCTAACTGTGTTTCCACTTTCCCTAAAGTTGCAGCTCTTACCAGGCCATTTTTTTTCCCTCAACTGGACCATTTTTTTAAAATAGAGAAACAAAATCTGAAACATTATCTGCCAGGTACATAGTATGCTTCTCTGGTGAGCAGAAAGCAGCAGGCCTGGGCCCTAAGTGAATGCTGGTCGGTTGGCGGTGTGCCCTTGACCAGGTCTCAGACACATCACCTCAAATTGAAGCTGGAATCAAACTACAAATTGCTATATGACCCAGACTCTTGGCACTTCTTCACAATGGGAATTTGGAAGGAAATGTAGCTGGGACTGCTAAATGCCTAGAGCCTTTTGTTCCTTTCTCTGTAACCACTGCCCAGAAAGGCGCATCCAACCTAATGCACCCCAGGTGTTGGCTCATAAATCCAAATTGGAACTTGGTAACATGTCAGATGTGGTGGTGGTTTGAGTATGAATGGCTCCCATAGGGTCAGACATTTGAATGCTTGGTTTATTAGGGGAGTAGCACTATTTGACAGGGACTAGGAGGTGTGGCCTTGTTGGGGTGGGTGTGGCCTTATTGAAGGAAGTGTGTCATTGGAGGTGGGCTTTGGGGTTTCAAATGCCCAAACCAGGCCCAGTATCAGTCTCTCCTACTGCTGATCCAGATGTAGAACTCTCAGCTTCCTCTCTAGAACTATGTCTACCTGTGTACTGCCAAGCTTCCCCCAACACCATATCTGACTGTGTCCTACCATGCTTCCTGACATGGCAATAATGAACTAAACTTCTGAAACTGTAAGTCAGGCCCAGTTGAATATTTTCCTTTATAAGAGTTGCCATGGCCATGGCATCTCTTCACAGAAACTGGCTAAGACAGACGTCAACAAGGTCTCTTTTTGAGTTACTAGTTTTTTTCCTTGGAGACATTGCTTTTACTCTGTATCTTTGATGTTCTCTTTAGGCTATGAGTTTTTTAAAGGACCACATAGGAAAAATATGCATACAGTGCTCTCAGAGCAAGAAAAATCAAGGAAAATTGTTTGACCAAAATCTGGATTATTTAGAAGACTTTTACTAGTTGAAGATTAGGGGCTGTAAAGATGGTACAGATCCGGTATAGATAAGTCACTTGCTACATGAGTGTGAAGATCAGAGTTGAGACTGTCAGAACACACATGAAAAACTAGGCAGGGATGGGGTTGCATGTGATTGCAGCAGTTAGGAGGCAGAAAAGGGGATCCTGGGGACAAGCTGGCAAGCTAGAATAGTTGGAACCAGTGACTACCGGATTCAGAGAGGCACTGCTTAAAGAAGTAGGTAGAGAGCACCTCCAAGCCTCCACGGGCACAAGCGTTCAAATGCATTCGTGCATGTGCATCTACACACATGTGTGGCCACAAATATATGGATTCAATTCTACATGCCCACATGCCACATGCATGAAATATTTATTAATCACCAGGCATTAATTATGTTACATTCTAAGATGGTAAAAACATAATCTGTACTAATGAATGGATTATGCACCTGCAGCCTCAGTGATGAATAAAAACATGTCAGATTTTTCTCTTTGATTCTCTAGGCCATTTGTCTTTTCATCAATACAAATTCATCATGCCACTCAAGGCTGAGTGGAGATAGACTTCCCTTTAAACCAATGATCCTAAAGCTGGGTGGCTTTGCAATCAAGGGGTTATTTGGCAATGTCAAGAGAATCAATTAGAAGCTATTAGAGGAAGCAGCCCTTTTTGCTAAGATGGCGCCAAAAGCAAAGAAGGAAACTCCTGCCCCTCCCAAAGCCGAAGCCAAAGCGAAGGCCTTGAAAGCCAAGAGGGCAGTTGTGAAAGGCGTCCACAGTCGTAAAAAGAAGATCTGCACATCACCCACTTTCCAGTGGCCCAAGACCCTGAGCTCCAGAAGTAGCCCAAATACTCCCAAAAGAGCACGTCCAGCTGACCACTACACCATCATCAAACTCCCCCTGACCACTGAGTCAGCCATGAAGAAGATAGAAGACAACAACACACTGTGTTCACTGTGGACGTCAAGGCCAACAAGCACCAGATCAAACAGGCTGTGAAGAAACTCTATGACACTGATGTGGCCAAAGTCAACACCCGCATTAGGTCCAACAGGGAGAAGAAGGCATATGTTCAGTTGGCTCCCGATAAGATGCTCTGGATGTTGCCAACAAAATTGGGATCATCTAAACTGAGTCCAGCGGGATAATTCTAAATATATACTTTTTCACCAAAAAAAGAAGAAGCTATGATAGGCCAAAGATGCTGGGAAACAAGAATCCAAAGACTTATCTACATTGATATGTGAGCTGTGGCTAAGATATTTCACATTACTCTTGTCCAGCAGAGGGTAAGACTTCCGTAATTCCCACATGTTCCCACCTTGGCTGTAATAAGCTTTCTTTTCGGTAGCCTTTCTGACTAGGTTGTGATGGACTATCATTGCAGTTTTAATTTACATTTCCTGTGATGGCTAAGGACATTGAACATTTTTTTGTATGTTCATATTCTTTTTCATATGTTCATATTTTTTCATATGTTCATGTTTTTATATGTTCATATTGGACTTTTGTACTTTGGAGACCTGTCTGTATTATTATCCTATGTATCAATTGAGCTATTTGGGTTCTTTGTAGAGTAAGAATGATGAAATGGATAAAGGGACACAACCGTGTTTTATTCAGCCACAAGGAAGAATAAAGTTATGTGCCATTTGCTGGGAAGTGGCTAGAAACAGAGATGGCCATATTCATTGAAAGAAGCCAGACTCAGGCTGACATCACATTTGTGGACCTTAGATTTCAGATGGGTGTGGGTGTGGAGAGGAAAGCATAAGTGATAGTGGAGAAGAGTAGGAAGAAGGAGAGGGAGAAGAGGAGGGTGGATGGGGGATATGGTCAAAGCATATGATAAAGTAGAGCAAAGCTGCCTTTATGGGTGAATGCATGAATAAAAGTGTAATCTGGGCCATGTCTAAGAAACTATATTGTGAGCTGTGGGTTCTTCACGTTGAAGAACCTCTCTATGTCAAGAACCATTCCGGGTGCCTGAGTAGAGAAACCGGCTGTGAGATGCTATGCTCTGACTCACGTCACTCTGTCTCAGGCTCTAACCCAGTGGTCCTCAACCTTCCTGATGCTGCGACCCTTCAATACAGTTCCTCGTGCAGTGGCGACCCCAACCATAAAATTATTTTGTTGCTGCTTCATAACTGTAATTGTTATAAATCGTCATGTAAATATCTGATATGTGACCCTTGTGAAAGGGTCATTCAACCCCAAAGGGGTCGCGACCCACAGGTTGAGAGCCACTGCTGTAAAGCGGGTGTCCCACCACAGTTATTTGCTGGAGTCTTAGCGAGTGAAGGAAAGCAATGGTGATTTCAATGCTATCCCTGTGTGAGCTTGGGTAGGCCACTGACCTTCATCATGACAAATGCCAGCTTTGTGACCCAGGATCTCAAGAGTGTGCTCTGGTGTGCACGGACCATGCCAAGAAGTAGACAGAAAGCTCCAAAGCTACTGTCTTGCCCTCCAGGCACTTTGAATCCAGGAGTGCAGTGTGCAGATTCTTCAAATCAAGGTGGCTTTCTCCTTCTCTTCGCCCATTATGTGATCAATTTCTGGTCCTGGTGTTTTTCTTAAAAAAAAAATCCAATTCCTAAGGCTCAAGGGTTCCAAATAGCTCTGGGCAAATTAGAGCTCAATAAATATTTCATAGTTAGATCTAAAATAGCAACCTGGCTCCTTCTTAGTATTAAACAGATTGAAAAAGTCTCCATGGTAGGAATCAGGGAAATGAATATCATGGCAATTGAAGACATATGTGGATACGGCAGTTTTACCCTCAGAGTGATATCAAAGGCACAACCTCCTAAAATGTATCTGAAGAGAACCTGCCAATATCAGCACTTCATCCAGACAAATTGAGAGGCCTGGAGTCAGAAGCAAAGTTTGCGTTTTTGAGAAGGAGAGATTGTACCTTCCAGTCCTGTTTAGGCCCGTGTCTAAATAAACACATTAATAAACCAGGACTCAGGAATAAGCACAGTCTAAATAAGTTTAATAACTGACTCTGACTTGAGTCCAAGTACTAGGACGAGGAACTGTTGATTGAAATGGGCCCCATCTGGGTAAGATGACATGGGTGAAATAGAAATATCCTTGAAGAAGTCAAAAATTTTCTCATTTATGGGTGAACACTGGAGACATGAATAATAATAATAATAATAATAATAATAATAATAATAATAATAATAATAA
>LOJH01005004.1:28254-44970 GCA_001685095.1 Ellobius talpinus
AATAATAATAATAATAATAATAATAATAATAATAATAATAGACCTCTAAAAAGCCACCCATAGGAATTTGTTCCTCTCTTAATTTGTTAGCAGTCAGTTAGCTTTGGCACTTGACCGAGAAGGACTGAGCCTTGAGCCCAGAAGGGGAGGAGGCTTTGACCATCCAGAGCCCACCCTCCTGCCCATTCTATCCCAGAGAGGCCTCCCCAAATTTGGCCCATTCTAGAGGATGCTCAGGCAAAGCTGGCACTTAGAAACCCCGTTTTTGTGAATGTCTCAGTTACGGATTTCTGGTCTTAATTACAGGGCTGGAGAAGTGATGCGTGTTTTCTAAGATTAGCTTTTACACCAGCTACTGTTGCTGGCTACTCCAGGGCTCTTCCAGAAGCAGCCTGGCAGCTGGAGCGAGATGGCTTCCTACGATGGGCAGAGTCATGCTAGTGTTTGGGGAAGGCTTTTTGAAGAAATACTTTTCCTTTGTGGTTTAGTGTGCACTGGCTAATGATTTTGACTTGGAAAGGGAAAATAAACTAGAGTAAAGGATAGCAATGGGCCAGTGCAAATTTTTAAAAAGTTTGGAAGCTAATGGCTCTGTGGAATTGTGCGAGCAGAGGATCTGTTATGACCAGATGTTTCCTTTGTCCAGCACATATAATTGAACCCCTAGACTGTGGTTCGCCAGACAAAGGGGTGAAGCACCCAGCAGAGCCTCAGCCCGAGCACCAGGTAAGTAGTTAGTCTTTGCTTGATTGTGTTCACCTCATTTCAATAACTGCAATGTAGATTTTGGAGGGCAATTCTATCAGATGTCTGTTACCAGAATACCCTATGCAACAAAACACCTCAAAATTCAGTGGCTACAAACTATCTGTGTTTGCTAAATCCGTGAATCTGAGGATGGCAGTTTAGGCTGACCTCTTTGAGCAATTTTTCCAAGTCCAGCTGGGCTGGCTAACTGTTAGCAGTTTCAAGGTTCAGCTGAATTCCAGTGGTCTTAGCTGGGGGTGGGCCCTAACATCAGCTGAGTTCGCCTTAGACTTGTCTGGGTGTTGTCTGGGTGTTGGCTGCTCCATGTGCTGCTCGCCCTCCAAACCTGGAGCCTAGTGACCACAAATGAGAAAAAGGAAAAGTGGAGACATTGGGGTGCTACTTTTAAAGCCCTGGTTTGTGTCATATATGCCCATTGGTCAAAGCAAGAGACAAAGAAGGAATAGGGGATATACCACCATTAATACGCATGTTTATGTCAGAAATAACTTATAAGACAAATGTAAAATTACCCTCATCATTAGCCAAGAACGTGTGATTTGACCACAACTTTCTAGCTCTTGTTAACGAGTTGGTTATACTCGGATGTCGGTACTTGGGTTGTACCCAACCACCTTCCACACTGGAATTAATCTGTCATTCAACTGGCCTGTGGGTGAGGGTCTCCACAAGAGTGCTGGAGTTCTAGGTACTGAACTTGTGTCATCAGACTTGTATGACTATTTTTTGTTAGGTAGCCAAGTGGCATGGTAAAGGCTTAGAGCCAAGAGCAAATTAGCTTATTAAGATGCTTGTTGACAATATGGTTGATATTTTCTTTTTAATCAGCAGAAAAAACACACATAAATATATGTTTATTTATATGACATTATATATGTGTATATGTTCATATATACAACATTTTATATGTATTTTTATATATGACATTACATATATGTTTGTGTATGTTTAAGCTTTATCTTATTGGTGGACTAAATATTCATTATTATCTTAAGTAGGAAAACAATTAATGTATAATTACTTTTAAAATGAAAACTTTTACATTTGAAGAAGAAAAAGTATGTAGAAGACAAACTGGATCAGAAAATTTTGGGATAGCGAAACATAATTTGTTCTGAGTGGGGAGAGAGTGATACAGACAATCAGGTTGGGAACAGAGAATGAGGGACCTTGATTTCCAAGCAGACACATTGAAACCTTTTTTCCCCTTTAATGTGAATAGTAGGGAAGCACTAAAACGAATTTGAAATCAGGATGAAAGCTGAAAATTACAAGTAGGCTGAATGAAGGGATCCTCACTGACACACTGTTACCAATGGGTGGAAAGAAATACTGTAACGATTAGGTATGGCTGGCTCAAGAACATGCGTATGAACAAATGAGCCCCTTCAATAATCTGGTGGGTCACTGGTTTTGGTACTTTCTGTGTTTCCTTGTAAGAAGAACCAAGGTGAGGAAGTGTGAAACACAGTGTACCCATGGCCATCACCAGTATCAGAAAGGCCATCTTTAAGTCCTCCCAAAAGACAAGTAATCTTCACCTCCATCCCTGTGTGTATGTATTCTTGCAGCCAGCAAGTGAACGCATTCCTCAGCACCGGCTAACGGAGTTTGTATTTCCTCCATGTTATCCTTTAGAGACCAGACTCATCATGTTCAGCTAAACCTTTCTTGTCTTTGTTTTTCAAGATTATTAGTAACAATATTCATTGTAACAGAGCCATGGCTCCCAGCCTATGATATACACTGGAAATTTTCCAGGGAGTGTAGAAAACCCTAGTCCTCCAGTCTCTACGTCTAGGGTGTAGGTGCAAAGATTTTACCCACTCCTTTCCTCCAGGCAATTCCAATGTACAGCCCAGGCTGCCAGCTGTTGATCAAAACCTTGGCCCATGACTATTCCCAGTGCTGGTTTTTTCACTGTTGTTGGGTGATTTGCTGTGACAATGTGCTATCTAGCAATGAGTCTGCTCTCAGAAGCTCCTCACCCGATTGCTAATCCTCCCAGGAGCTGTGCTTTTGGCAGAAAACCACTACAAGAAAAAACGACAGTGTTTTTCATTACTTCCCCTTGGTGCCTGCCATCCACCTTGGACTTTTCTGGTGGCTACCACACACTCCTTACCCACATATGGAACAGGGCTCTTGAAGACTACTGAGGAACAATGAGATTATACTGGGGTCTCTCACTTTTTAACTCACTGTGAAGGCTGCCTTTCGGGAGTTTTGTGAGGAGTCAGCAGGATGAGAGGAAAGCAGAACGCCATTGCCTTTTTCTTTTTTACTATGTTGTGTGTCAAGCAATTGCTGGTGGCTTTTCCTTTCTGGTGATCGATCACTTTCATGCATTTCCGTCTTTTTATTAACGGGGTGGAGGCTGTTAGTGAGGTTGACAAAATGTCAGCTTCTCTTTCAGGTAGATAGACTGACTCTTCGTATCTCAGGCACATAAGAGGAGTATCTTTTCCTTCTCCTCAGTGGAAGCAAATACGGTTTTTAAGAGACTAGGTTACAGCTCTGAAGGAACCCGTTTTTGCTACGTACCCTTCCCTACTTCTGCCAAGGTAATGTGTGAATTTCAGTCGATAGGACCAGCCTTTCCTCATTTAAAATTTGGAAACAATTCTAAACTTCTTTTAAAAAGCTGGAAGACCAGTATGACAAACTTTTCTCCTAAGCCCCTTCAAGAGCAAGTTCGCAACCCTGTCCTCTGTAACTCTAAAATATTATAGACGGTGTTTCCTACAAAGAGATATTTTCTTACAGAAAGAAAATCTGACCAATACTGGTTGACACCCCGCTATCATCTGACCCTCACACAGCATTCAAGTTATACCAAATTATGTTAACAATGTTCCTACAGCAAGAAGGGCATCATTCAGAACCCTGGCTACGTTGCGATGCCATGCTTCTTAGGCTTCCTTCAGGCTGGGACATAGTTGACTTCTATCACCGTGACAATGAAGTTGTAGCTGCTTTGCAACATGTCTCAGGTTAGATTTGCACCACGTTTCCTTGGGGCTGTGTTCAGATTGTGTGTTTTTGGCAGTGATGTCACCAAGGTTGTATTTTGTTCTTCTCATTGCCCTCTGTCAGGTGGTACCAATGTCTGTGCTTAGGTCATTTGAGGAAGTGAGCAAAAGTGATCAGGCTTCTCCAAGATAAAGCTTTTCTTTCCCCTGGGTGACTGATCTGCTTTTCATGAGGAGGTATCCTGAAGCCACGCAAACATTTCATTTCTCATCTAACATTCACTTTAGCCATTACTTGCTCACATTGGTTTAGTCTTATGCTTTCCCATTTTAATGAATCGGTTTGCCTTTTAATTAACTATTTATTCTGGCATTCAAATTGTCCCCGATTTGATGGATGGATTATCATTCATTGGCTTCTTTCTACTTTTTACACGAAACTCATCATTCCCTTCAGTACTATCTGAAACAGTGAGATTCTCAAAGTTCTTGTTGTGCTTTCTGCCCTCCAGCCTTGAGAACAATTAGCTCTTCGAGAAGCCCTGGTCCCTTCGGCAGAAACTAGTGTTTGTTTATACGTGAGGGTCTGAGTGAGAAATGTGCTCCTTGTGAGTGGGCACTGCTGCTCCAGACCCTCCCGATTGCCGAAGGTTGAGGAAGTGTGTATGCTCAACAGTGCCTCAATGGGAAACCACAAGTTCACACGAATGCTCCCAATTCTAAACCAACACTGGGCATCATTGCAGCTTTCCCCCCCTCCTGTACTTACAATTCCTTCCTCAAACAGCGAAATGACTTGCTTCAATGTTCTTAGAATATTTATGGCATGAATTAACCGATCTCCCGTATCTGGCCACACCTTTCTTATCAGGAAGCACGCCTTCCTCACAGTGCTTACACTCTGAGCTGCTGTGTCTCCCCACCCCCGCTGTAGCAGTACAGTGGTCTGTCCCAGCTAATGACTGCCAATGGCTAGCATTTTCTTCTCTACTTTGACTTGAAAAAAACCAGTAACTCAGACCCTGATCTGCAGCATTGGCTCATTTTCAGTGTCGGTATTTCACTGTGACTGATTTCAGGTGACCAATACAAAGTTACTGAATGTGGAATTGAGAAAAGATTATATATATACATATACATATATACATATATATATTCTGTCATATAACACAGTCTATGTTAATAATCTTAGAGCATAGGCAACAGAAAAATACAGATTCTAGAATGTGATAAATATTTATTAACATTGTTTGAAATATAATTGTGAGGTTATACCATAGCCTCCATAACAAATATTTGTGCTTCCATAACAAAACATCACAGACTAAGTAGTTTATAAACTATAGAAATTTATTTCTCATTGTTCCAGAGGCTTTCTGGCTTTCTGTGTCTGGTGAAGGTGTTCAGGCAGTGCTATGTCCTGCGGTGGAAGACAGCAGAATGAAAAAAGCTCTAAGGTAATTCTCTGAAGCTCCCTTAATGGCTGTAGAAGAGCCCCAACCTCATGACTTGGTCAGTTCCCCAAAGGTCATTAACACCACTATAGTGAGAATCACATTTCAACACATAACTTTTGGACGACATTCATACTGTAGCAGTTTATGTACATTAGTTTTTGATAACAGCTGTGTTTTATAACAGGTTCACAAAATTTCCTATTTATAATTTGCTCCTGAAAACAGTGGGCGTTCACCCCAACACCTACACTTACATAGGGCACCAAGGCAACAAGTTGCTGACACCCTGGCAAGCAGTGAGGAAGTGGGCAAGGGAAGGGAGGAAAGCCAACAGAGAGGATGCTCTGAGCAGATCTGCTTACGGAAACTGCCAAGCCATCAGCACGTCTAGAGCTGAGACCCTCTAAGAAACTGCAGGAACATCTTACATTATGCAGACAGGTGGGACCATTTCTGACCAGTCAATGCTCAGGCATACAGGTGTTCTGCCTGTGGGCTGAGCGTGCTCTGTTGGACAGAAGGTGCAGGAAGTCACTGGAAGTAGGACTGTTAGCAGGAGGTCTCTGAGGGGGTCTAGGGGACGTAAGTGGGTCACCATTAGTGTCTGTCACACCGATATCCTTTTTCATGGGACACTGCAACTTCCTTTCTAAAACAAAGAAGGACAGTGCCTATGGTCCCTCATTGAGCTTCTAATAGAATTTGGAGAATATGTTTTGTCTTGGAGGAGGGTAACAGAACTATTGGCACAGGAGAGCCCTTCGCTTGGCACCATAGGGAAGCAGAGTTGAGTGTCACTTGGGGCTCCCATAGACCCTCTGTTTTCTGATGTGCAGAATGAGAGGAAGACAGGGATGCAGATATCACCAGGGTTTTAGGTGTCTAGCCCATTTGAGAGGCATCTGCACTCTGCCCCCTGTACCCCAGGAAGCGTGTTCCACAAAGGAAGGGGTCATCATCTCCAAGTCTGGTTGCTGCTCCAGTGTTGGATTTCCAGACCTTCAAGACACTCAGGTTACTCTGTGGTCTGGCTCAGAGTATCAGTTTCTGTGACCTCCTCCCCATAGTTTCTCTGGCATGCTCTCCCGACAGGTTCTTGACCCAGATACTCAGGGAGCACTTGAGTCTCTGTTACAGAAAAGTGATAAAAAAAAGGGAGACATGGGGCAGGAGAAACATGCATGTGTCTTTACCTACTGCTAGGGCTCATTGGGACCAAGGCATAAGTCAGAATGATGTAGCCAAGAGTGTGTCACACTTTCAGGGGGCCACATTTGGATATTAGTGCCGAACAATGAGTATAGCCCTTCTCCTCCTCTCTCTTTCCCAGAATTGTTTTTGAGAGCTGGTTTATGAACCACAGAAGGCAACCACTTATATTGAATTCTCTTCCTATTTTGCTTTTGAGCACAGACACTATTTACCCATTTTATTTACCAAGCTTCAGGCCAGGTGGCCTTTTGATTGTTTCCAAATGTTTAATTCATCCACGGAGGCTGAAGATAATAGATGCCATCCGCAGAGAACTTTGTATATTCCAGGCACTGTGCTGACTGCACCACGTGGATTGCTCACTGGAAATCCTACAAAGTAGTTTCAATTAATTTTCCCCACTTTTACACAATGAAGTATATACATAGAAGAAAATTAAAATTGCATATTTTAAAATTAAAAAAATTAGTCTGAGATACAAATGTAGTATCAAAAGTCTCAACTGTTGGCGAACCATATATACTCTTAACTATTGGTGAACTTTCTTATTTCTCTCTCTCTCTCTCCTCTCTGTGCACGCATTTTTCTTTGCACTAATATGACTGGATTGTGTGTGTGTGTGCGTGCGCCCATGTTTATATATGTGTGTGCAACCTTGGGTATTTTGCAGTTTACCTTCTTATTTTTATTTTTGAAATAGTCTCTCATGGGCCTGGAATTCTCCCAGTAGGCTGCACTGGCTGGCCAGTATCTTAGTTAGCATTTCTATTGATGTGAGCCAATGTCCCAACCAAAAGCAGCTTGAGGAGAAAAGGGTTTATTTCAGCTTGCAGTTCCACAGAACAGTTCCTCACTAAGGGAGCTCAGAGCAGGAACTGAAGGCAGGAACCTGGATGCAGGAGCTGATACAGAGGCCGTGGAAGAGTGTTCTGATTGCCTTACTGCTCTCATGGTTTGTTCAGCTTGGCTTCTTCTAGCACCCAGGACCAACAGCCCCAAGGTGGCACCAGCTACATCAAGCTGGGCCCTCCCACATCAATCAAGAAAATGCGTCATTGGCTTGCCCAGAGGCCAATCTGGTGGAGGCGTTTTCTCCATTGAAGCTCCCTCTTTCCAAATAACTGTAGCCCATGTCGACTTGACTTAAATAACTAGCCAGTACAGCTAGTGAATCAAGAGATCCACCTGCCCCCCCTTTCCCAAAGTCGGGATTATAAACACTTGCTACCATATTGGGCCTAAATAAAAACAACAACAGCCAAACACAAACAAAAATTATGGGTTCAGGGGACTGAACTCACATCCTCCTGCTTGCAAGGCAAGCGCTTTACTCACTGGGCTGTCTCCCCAATCCTCGGCAAGCTTCTAGTGAAGTAATCTATTCAATGGTACTAAGTGGCTGTCACTGTTCTAGACACACTGAAGATGAGAGACCCCATTTCCTTCTCTCTTGGCACTGAAATTTCACTAGAGGACATGAAAGCAGAGGAGAGTGGAGAATAAATGTTACATGAGATTCGGAGAAATAAAAGAACAAGGAGGCAGGGATTGGACAGCTTGGTGGAGGTTGACACTATAAATAGAGGGGGCTGCCATGGCCATTTGGGTAGATTTGAAGGCACAGAGATAGTAAGCTCCCTGTTATTTGGGAAGCTTGTTTTAGGCAGAGGAACAGCCAGTGTGTTATTCCTGAGTGTAAGGTCCCTGAGGCAGAAGCATGGCTGGTGTTAGAAAAGACTATAATTCTGTATGATTTGTATGTTGCATTCCTCAATCTATGTTGGAAACTCATCCCCAGTTAAAGGTGAGCTCTTAGAAGAGGACCAGGCCAAGGGCTCTGTCCTAACAAATGGAATTAAACAGAGGGCTTAAGGGAATGACTTGGTCCTCTTTCTGCTTCTTCCCTTCTACTGTGCGAGAGAACAGTGTTTGCCTCCTCTAGAGGACACAGTATTTATGGTCCAGTCTTGAAAGCAGTGATCCAATCTGATCAGACAATGAACGTGTTGGCATTTTGATCTTGGTACTTCAAGAACAACGAGAGAAGTCATTTCTATATCCCAAAAGCCCTGTCTCAGAGCCTTATTGTAGAAGCAACAGCAGGCTAAGACTACCTGCGGTGGTAGAGGGCTTCTGGAGTATCCTGTGGATTTGATTTTTCCTTGGGATGAATGGGAGGGGAACTGCCGGATTCTGAGCTGAGGTTTGATGTACCCGGACTCACAGCTATGAATACAGCTAGGTGTATCCAGGAAAGGGTAGTTATCAATGCTTAGAGGGAGACATACCCTGCTGCAGGTATAGGTGAGAGGTGAGGGGCATTCCAGGATCTGGAAGGTGGTGGATACATCCAGGGATTGCATTTGTTGCAACCAATTCTGTTAATCCTTTCTTCAAATGGAGCAAAGCCAAACTAAAGAGACTTGGAGATTGAGCTAAGACTCTCCACAGTGACACACTTAGGAGCAGTGCAGTGACTAAGAGAGCATTCAGCAGAGAAAACAGTCACTGGCATTGGTTGCTCATGGAGCGTCCAGGAGAATGTTGAGACAGGGCCTTGGGAGAGGAAACTCCTGTCTCAGATGAGCCTGAGAGAGATCGAGAGAGGGCAGGGAGCAGGGTAGAAGATGTAGATTGGGAAGGAGCATAAAAGTAGGGCAGAGTTTATCTTTCCTGGAGACTGCCTTTCCTGACTCCATGCGTAATGTAAATGCACCTGTCACGTTTGGAGGTACAGGCCAGGGATGGGCAGCCATGGGACAGAACTTGGGGTTCATGCCTGGGAAACAGGGGCAGGGTGGAGTTCCCAGCAGTCCCTGTGGGCCATGAGTGTCAAATATAGACTCATATTTCTGTCCTGGTTTTCAGGGAATTTTTTTTTCTGGGTAAGGGTTGTCCCTCAGCACAAGCTATGTGAATCTACACAGCTACAGTAGGAACTACTGCGATTCTATATCAACCCAGCCTGAACACAGCATTCTTATGTTGACTTCTGGGTCTCATTAGCTGCTCAAAGGGCTTTAATTAGTGACTAACATGGACTTAAGGGTTATCTGTCAGTTTCATTTTGTCTATGCGGTCTCTTTCCTGTTATAACAGGGAGAGGAAAAAATCAGGGAAGTGTTAGATTCTAGCATGTCAAGTATAAGGTTAGGAAGGTCTAGGGATCATAGAACTGTTAGCAGCTTTCATGAACTCCTTCCAAAGTTCCCTCTTGAACATGGAGCTGTAAGAGGGAAAGAGGAGAAGACAGAATAAACTAGTGAGCTCTTTTGTCAGAAGGTTGCAGGATTAGTCACCGTTAGTGCAAAGGCAGTCTGGTTTATTGCATAGACTTTGCGTGCCAAACATGAATAATAGGAATAGAAGTGTAGAGAAAAGAAAGGGCAGTTGCACCCCAGCAAGCAAGCTCTGGAAAAATGAGGATATTGGGTACATGACTGGTCCTGAGGATGAAGAAAATGTGCTAGGATGTTTGAGATGCAATGGACCTTAGGCATCTCATCCAGACCTCTCATTGTAATGATGAGAAACAAGAGAGGCCCAGTGAGTTACCAGTGCAGCGTCCCCTAGCTTTCTAGAACCAGAAGATGTTCTAAAGTTACAAAAGGATTGAAAACTCCTAAGCATGATTAGACACTAGTACTGTGCAGGATATTGGTGAAAAGGGGAACCCGTGTTTTCAATGGGCTGGCAGTTTGGTAAAGGAGATGATTATTAACCAGTTCAGCACATAAATAATTACAGATGGTGACAAGAGCTGTGAGGGAGATCAACAGGAGGAAGCACAGACGAGAAATAGCCAAGTGTGCTATGAGTTTTTGTACAATGAGGATGTTCTGAGGCTACTGACGTCCCTTGATTTTTCCAGGTTGGTAAGGGATCCCAGCATACACAATAGCACAGTCATCTGCAGTCACCCCATGCTTCTATTTACCTTACTCCACCACCCATGTCTACTGCGTCAGCAAAGCCCTCTCAACTCAGCCTTGTCTAGTTATCCTAAGACAAGCCCCTCCTTTCCACCACATCTGTGATATCCTTTCTAACATCCATCAGCCCAAGCCCTGGGGCTCTTGAGACAACCACCATGGACTGATGCTAATGTTGTGGTTAAGGTCTGGAATGTATCCTAAAGGTACATGTGTGAATGCTTGGTCCCCAGAAGTGCTCAGGGGCTTATGCGAAATAATGAGACAATGTGGGCTCTGACCTCACCAATGGGCAAGTCCACTGGTGGGTTCATAGTTTGAGGAGCTATTGTAAGGTGATGGAAATTTAGGAGCTAGAAGCTAGGATGAAGGGTCCTTGGGGACATGCTGTGGGGACCACACTGTGCCTCGCTTCCTTTCTCTCACTCTTTCTGCATCTCTCCCACTACGAAGTGAGCAACTTTTCTCCATCACTAGCTCCCCACCACGATGCTCTACCTCACCATGGGCCAGCAGCTTGAGGCCAGGTCGCTAAGGACCCAAACCTCTGAAACCATGAGCCAGAACAAAGCTTTACTCTTTCAGGTTGTTCTCTTCTGGTGCTTTGTTAGAGTAACAGAAAGCTGACTGATGGGGCTCCCTGTGGATCCCACCTCTTGTTTTTCACACAGCTGCAGACTGGACTTTGGAAACATAAATCAGATTGAATTTCTCATGAATTTCTCACTCAGATCACTGCTCCCACCTGGAATGAAGCTGCTCCTGCTTCCTGTCCTTACTCTACCCCCTTTCTGGTCCAGTCATACCGACACTCCTGCTGTTCCTTGTGCACACCAAGCCTGTCTAACATAGCATTTGGAGGAACAACCCCCCCTTGCATGTCCTTCGTAGCACTCCATTCTTCCACATAAAACTGACCATGAAAGAGGATGAGCACATTGTCCTGGGCTAGTATCAGCGCTCTCTCTTCTCAAGCTTATCCTGGCTTAGACAATGAATTATTTTTGGTTAAATTATCATTAAGGAGTTGAGGGGGGGTCCTCTGAATGTGCTTTCTTTGTCTCCTTCCTTCCTCACACATATGTAAGAGGACCTACTAGGGGTCAAACATGTACTAAAGTGGAGACATGAAGTAAAGAAAGCTTGGCTATGTCCTTGAGGAACATTTGAATATCCGATGAAATTCATCATAATATGATCTAGACATTTCAGACAAGTTGCTTGCTGTTCTGTAGACAAAATGGCCAGCTCTTGGCTTAAACATTTTACAGCGTACCCAGATGTTTGGCACCATCAAGACATAGCCTAAGTTCCCCCTCCTCACCAGTTGCTCTCAGCCCGCCTTCTCCTTCCTCCTTTGTTTGTTCCTGTTACTCAAGGCTTGGCAGGTCTCAGGCGTGCACCATGCCAGAATGTCTTCTCGTGGAACATGATTAAGACCAAAGCCTTGGGTCCATCTTGCCTTCTGACAACTCACTGCACAATCTTCTTGCTGTTTCCAGACTCAAGTCAGCCAGGCAGGATCTCAATTAGCTTCCCAATGGCCCTTGTATTCCTGCCAGAAGTGTTTTTGATTACTTGGCCTCTGAGCTCCATGCATTCTGGCTCCTTGGTGATGCCCTGGGGAGAACTCAGGAGGCTTGCTGGGCCCTGAAGTGCTGTTTGTCTGCTGGATTCCCATGCTGCTAGGCAAAGAAGCCCATGTTCCACGTGGGAGCAAAAAACACCTACACGTGTGATTCTGAGAGAGTTCCAGAACACTTAGCTTTGTCTTTTCAAAGATATACTTCTCAAGGGTCCATCTTTTGGCTTTGCTGGATGTAGAGTTGATGACCAACTATACAGGGTGGCATAGGAGGACCAAAAAGCATCCTCTTGCCCTCCTTCAGCTTGTCCTCAGCCTATACTGAGTTATTGGAATCTCCCCTCTGCTTTTACTTTCTACAGATTATCTTCTTGATAAAGAATAACTTTTTTGCTGGGCAGTGGTGGTGCACACCTTTAATCCCAGAACTCAGGAGGCAGAGGTAGGCAGATCTCTGTGAGTTCAAGACTAGCCTGATCTATAGAGTGAGTTTCAGGATAATCTCCAAAGCTACACAGTGAAACCCTGTCTCAAAACAAAAACAAACAAAAAACAAAAAAGAATAAGTTTCTTTTTCTTTTTTCTTTTCTTTTTTTGATAGAAAAATGTATTAAACAATAATTAACCAGGTAATACATCATAGCCTTTCACTTCTAGGAACAGAAGTCTCAGAAGACTGATAAAGATTAATGAGAACATAGAAGGAGAGTCAGGATTGTGGATTCCATAGGACATTGGAAGGCCTCTGGGCAGAGGCTGGGAGATTTCAGGTATTAGGGAGAGCCCTGGAGGAGGTTTTGGGGGACAGACGAAGTAATGAGGGTATCTTAAGAACATCACCTTGGGTGCACTAGGGGAAGCTATTGACCTCCCTTAGAGATGACCAGACTGAGGGGAAGCTATTGACCTCCCTTAGAGATGACCAGACTGCAGTATGGGTGGCAGCACCGTTCTCCCCTTTGAGAAGCTCCACCCTCTGATCACAGGGCATCTCCCAGGCAGAAGAGAGATAGGTGATGGGAAAGACTGGCCGCATACGGAGCTCTAGGAGAGTGGCCTGGGACACAGTCCTTCAGCAGACGGAGAATCTCCCATATTTCCTCAAGGCTTCCAAGACTGTTTGTAGAAAAAATGGAACTTAAAGCCATACCCTCCTAAGAGACCGTAGTGTAGGGAGACTGATGACTTCCACTGCGAGTGGAGAGGTGACTTGATCTCAGGCTACAGGAGGTATTTTATTACGAGGCATTATTGGATCCAGATGTTGCCTGTCCCATAGAGGCTGTCTGCATGGGCCTTTCCACCCTTTCCACATCTTTTCTCTGCTCGTGAAGAGAGAAGCCCTGTGGAGAAAGACTCTGGCATCCACAGGGAGTCATCCAGAGCAGAGACAGGCTGCTCTGAGCCATCTACAGACAAGAAAGGTGGCAATGGCGATCCGCCAAGCATGGGGAGGTTTGACCTTCCTGGTGACAGGTGATGTAGAGGAAGGAAAGGGCTAGAGAGTCAGTTTTTTTTTATTGGAGGAGAGAAACAACCAGGGGCTAATAAACCGTGGAAATGAAAAGCATGTTTCCTAAAACAAGGCCGTGTGTCAGCACAGACAGGGCTCAAGAGACAACTCTTGGTGAAGATGAATCTTTGTAAGATCACACACATTTCGTTCACAGGCATGAATTGTTCGGTGGTTTTGTATGTGTATATGTGTACATGTGTGCAGCTATGCAACCTGTATGTAAGAATCTATATATCTACTATCTATCATCTATACATATATTCAATAGATATATACTTAGACACTGTGGTGCTTTAAATGAGAATGGCTCCCATAGGCTCCCGTGTTTGAATTGTTAGTCTCCAGTTGGTGAAACTCTTTGGGAAAGGTTAGGAGGTGTGAGCTTGCTTGAGGAGGTGTGTTACTAGGGCTAGGTCTTGAGATTTCAAGACTCACTATTTCTGTCTCCTGCCTGTGGATCAGGATGTGAGCTCTCAGCGGCTCCTGCCACCATGCCTTTGCTCTGCCTTTATGGACTCAATCCCTCTGACACTATAAGCTCAATCTAGTGTTTTCTTTTATAGGTTGCCTTGGTCAGGGTGTTTAATTACAGCAATACAAAATAACTAAGACACCACATACTCATATGTACACACAGTTTGGAGTTCATTTGTTACCTATAACTGCACAGCTATGCAGAGTAACATCTATAGCATGGAGATGGACACAGGACGAGTCATAATTATCTACAGTTGTCCACTCTTTAATCCAGCACATTTGTCATGGGAGCAGAGCTTCTTTCTCTCTCTGACTATCCTTTGTCCATCATCACTTGGTCTTACAATTATATGGCAATTTATTTAAAGAGTAAGCAACTGAAGATTGATTAGCTCCAGGGGGGAATAATGATAATAAAATAACCCCTGCCCACATACCAATCTCTATAACTCATTTTAAAGCCAGAGAAAAGTGAGGGTTTGTAATTTGAATTGTCACTTGAATTTATTTGCGTCTTCCCTGTGATCAGTGCTGATGCTTGGAGTTGGCTCAGCAACCTTCTTTCTTTGTCAGCATGGGTGAGCTGACTGATATAAGCCTGGGGTACCCTTAGCATGACAGTCAGACCCAGGTAGGGGACACACCACTATCCTCATACCCACTTGCTGCCTGTGCACACAGACAGGAGGGCACATATACACATATGTGTGCCTCATACCATGTGTGTGTGCACCTGTGTTTTAGGGCATGGAAAGCTACGGTGAAAAGGAGGAGGACTTAGTCCTAACAACTGAATACTCTTTTCAGCTCGAGATATTAAAGTCCATGAACTTGGGGTTGGTACTTGACACTGGCGTTTTATAAATGGTCCACCTCTAAGACCTCATTTTGTATTTATTCTGTCCTTTTACACTTTGGGAGGCCTGGCAAAGAAAAAGTCTTGGAAGTAACTTCTAGAATGAAATTTGTTCTTAGCAGTTTCTTTAGGCCTCTTGGGGACAGTGAGCAGTTCAGAGCTTATAGAACTGAACTCTGAGGTCCTGAAATATTGTTGATGTCTGAACAGTCAACAGAGAAACACTTTCTGTCTCAATCATGAGTTTGAAAGGCTTGGTGGGATACGTTAGAACCTTTCCTGATAAATTCCATGACGTCGATTGGACCCTTCTTTGACTATTCAGGGTTGTACAAAAAGAAAGGCAGATGTATTTGGTCAGCATGATGAAGCCATGGGAATCTCATGAGAGGGATGGTTCATGCCATATTATTCTTCCTTCTTAAACTCCTGACACTCGGTGCTTTCTTGCCATGATGTCGCTGATGCTGATGGTTCTGAAGTCTCTGCTAGTAACCCTGTCACTGCTCACTTTCTACCTGTCTGTGCCTGTCATGACCTAAGTTCTTTTATGTGCACAGAAAGTCCTGTGTCAGGCCCACTTTATAGCTAAGAAAGGAATTTTCTCAAAGTCGCACTGTTGGTAGGTTATGACTGGGGATTCAATACTAGTCTGTCTGTCACCCATACATATTTTCTTCTCGTGGACTTTGTTTCATTCCTCAAAAGGGTAACATGATGAAGTTTTAACAAGTTGAGTTATTACATTGTGTGTGTGTGTGTGTGTGTGTTTAGCCCCATTATTACAAGCCCAAGTATTTTACCAGGTCTTCTTTTTGTCATTGCCACACTACACAGTAAAAATACAAAGAATTGATGCTTTTCATCCTCTCTGTTGAACCGAAAAAAATACCCTCTTACTTCTTAATTTCCACCCCCCCGAATATTTTATTGAAAAATGTTGAGTCAGCTCTTCTTCAGAGTGAATTTCGGGGACTTAAGGACTACAAAGCTGATCTTTAAACTCTCTGTTAATTTCCTTGGAAACAGTAGGAGAATTCTTTTTGAAGGAATTTCCCTCTTGGTGGTTCATCTCCAGAGGAAACCTAAACTCTGGGGATTCTTGCCAAGAAAAAAAAATGCAGAGAAGGCATTGCACGGAGACCACTGTCCTTAGAAAAGACAGCCTCCTTGTGTCTCCTGGCCCCAAGGTATAAATAGAGAGAGAAGCAAAGGAGACTGGCAGGGATCTTGCTGACAGCTCTTCCAAACTTCTAGAAAAGATGACTCGCTGCCTGTCGGAAAATCGTTCTCAAGGGCAGCAGCTCTCCTGTTGATGAAGATCCCTTTATAGACGAGGCAGCCTCTTGGAGTACCTCTTACCTGTGTGTCTGTCCCTTCTCCCTTGTTCCCTTTCTGAGGATGTACCAGGTGCCACAGATGAGGAGCGAAGCCTGGATTGTCTCTTCCTGGACCCGTGTCTACTTGAGGAGACTGACATGTGCTTAGATAGCAACAAGGCAACATGTTTTTAGAAAGCATGGATGAGGCCTCGGGGATTAAGGAGACAGGTCACAAATTGCCTCAGAGAGGTCAGGGGGGCTTGCCAAGGAAGACAACATGAGAGCTAGCTCCTGATGGGTGAGAAGGAGCACAGTAGGCAGAGGACCCAGCACAGATAACAGACCTGAGAAGCTACAGTGCTGCTGTGTCTGGGAAAGGGCTAACCAGTGGCTGTAACATTCATTGCACCATCAATTCCATGAAATTAGTAACGTGTGTTCTTGGAGGAAGAGAGAGGTAAGGAAAACGGAGAAGTCTGTCCCCTGTCTTATTTGGCAGCACTGACCTGCTTTTTGTTAAAAGCATTGCATTTCCCTTCCCTAGTCTAATCTTCTGGACTGAAGCCCCAGCTAAAGATCTCTCTCTCTCTCTCTCTCTCTCTCTCTCTCTCTCTCTCTC
>LOJH01005005.1:20617-35034 GCA_001685095.1 Ellobius talpinus
CAGAGGACTCAAGTTCGGTTCCTAGCATCTACATTGGGCTGCTCACAATTGCCTGCGACTCCAGTTAGATCCAGGAGCTCATCATATGCTCCCTTTGGACCTCCTCAGTCACCCTCACAAACACACATGTACATGAGATAAAAAAGTTATGAGCTTCTGGGGTCTGAGGTCTAACCAGTGGGCTGTATGGCCAGCAAGCATATCTTACTAATGACAGAACGAGATGTGCGGGAATGAACCGCAAGCCGCGAGGCTCTGGTGTGTGCTTTACCACGGCTCTCAGGATGGAAGAGAATGGCTTGATTCCTGTTTGCCAGTTTCCTTGTTGGAAACACCCCTGTTGTGGTTGCTTTCCAACTGTCATAATGTGACTGAGTGCTGAGTTTGGGAAAATGTCAGTAACCGCCATGGGAAGACATTTGTGACACCTACTTCAAGTTAGTCGGCTCCCCCACCCAAGCTTTCTCCCCCACCACATACAACAATCGATAGTTTGGCCCTTTTAAAAAGAAATCGGTGACAACGTATTAAATATACCTAGCTCAATGATGCTCACTTCCTGCTGCATTATTTTATGTTTGCCTGTGTGGCTCTGGCCAGTCTCCCCCCCCACCCCCCGAGGAGCGCTGAATGGCATATTTGGGGAACGACTTAAATAAAGAAAAGGAGAAACTAAGGTCTGTGGGGGATTGCTTAGTGTGCACACTGAGCGAAAGGGGTGTTACAGAAGTAATTATCAGCTGGATTCTAAAGAGCAGTTTGTTAGTGGCCAAATGCTGGACCCGATAGCCCAGAGTGCCAGGGGGTCAGAGAGAAACCAACCCAGGAGTAAAGCACATGGCAGGAGTAGGGTCCTGATTTCTACCGAGGATGTTTGCACATTATTTTTCTTTCTTTTCCTTTCTAACCAATGTAATGACTTGGGAGTGGAAAGAAAAATTAACTGATTTATCTTGCTGTCCGAATAATGTTTTGGGATAAGCAAGCACAGGTCAGCCTACCAAGTGGGTAGGTCATTGCCCTGTTTAACGACCTGTATCCGGATTTTATTGTGTCTGGATGATAATCAGTCCTCATTTCCACCGTGCACAAAGAGAACCTTGTGAGGGAGGAATAAAAGCCCTCTGCTTTTTAATGGGCACAGGAGATGTGCAAACTGTAGGTGCTTAATACATGTTAATTACCCAAAAAGCCTCTTCTAGCTGCTGGCCGCCATCAAAGAGAGGGACCACGGAAGACCCAGATCTGGTAGTCAGGTCAGAGCTTATGTCTCTGGGCTCAGCCTGCTACTTTTACTTTTCTCAGTGCTGAGAAGGGCCACCAGCGGGGTATGACCTACGTGAAGTTCAGCTAAAAGCTTTCTATCAGATACTGCATCTCTGGGGTCACTCCTGCAAGTCTGAGTCCCAAGTCTGGTTCAGAACAACATAATCAGCAGCTTCCTTCCAACTTGCGCCGTAGACCAGCAGGCCGTCCTCACTCACCTTCAGACTCTTTCTCTTTCGGAGGCATCACATGCCGGGTGTATGTGAGGAGAGCAGAGGCGTAGATGAAGAGGCCTAGAAAGAGTTGGGTCCACAGAAAAGGACCTGAGGGATGCATCCACACATGCCCAAAGTTCATGGATTGGCCCTCTTCCCTCCTTACCCACACCAGCTGGCACCTCTGCATTCCTGGTTGTTTTCATCTGAGGGTCCCTGCTCCTCAACCCCAGCCCCGGCGGCAGCAAGGACCTACACTTCTAGTTGTGATAACTGCACAAAATGAGCAAGCACTACTGTTGCCTCCTGATGCAAACTCAATGTGACCCCTCAATAGACCCTGCAAAAATTCCCTGGCTCCCAAGAGAGAATAGCAGAATAGAGGCAAACAGGGGAAGGAAAAGCTACACACAAAAGCTGTGTAGGTGGTGGAGCAAATGCTCTCTAGAGCCCAGCTCCAAAGAAGAATCTAGAAATGTCTTTAGGTAAAGAGTGTCATTCAAGTAACTGTTCAGCTTCCATCAGTGCTCACCAACAGCCCATCCCTGCCCTGGGAACCCAACCCCGATTTGACCATCTTAGGAAACCTCCTAAAAGCTGATCTATCCTTGCTGTACCAAGGGCAGGCTGCAACTGCCAGGCTGAGTGGCCGGCCTCTCAAGGAAACAGAAGCGCTTTATGATTTTGAAGCCCAGAAATGCTGAGCACGTGACTTGCGTTGCCTGCTGTAGGTGTAAGGCTGGGACTGCCGCACTGTCTCAGAAGACCTAAAATTAGACTCTTGTCACTCCCAACTAAAGTATGTCTCATCTGGAAGAGGATGGTCCCTGACTCAGTGACCCATATCTGTAAAATAAGGCCAGATATGTGGACAGTGAGATGCCGAACAATACATTCAGCGCTTGTGTGTCACGCTGAGTGGAAATGTTGGGTGTTCATGTTTCTGAAGATGGGAAACCCCACTAGATTACTTGGTTTATAATTACTCATTGTGTGGCAGACCTTTGGCTTACGGTGTCAATCAAAAGTAGATGCTGGTAGCGGTTATCCTGGAGAGTTTGGCACCAGGTCAGAGTGCTGTCCTATATCACCTAAACGCTGTTCCTATTGTTCTACTTGTGGAAGGAACCAACCTGCTTGCTGTGGGCAGGAGGTCTGGCCTGGTTCATTTGATCACAGTGGCATTCTTACATTGTCCTGAGCTGGCTGGCTTATGCTGAAGGGTCAACACAGCATATATTGATTTCTTTTTTAAAACTAATTGCAAGCGTTGGGCTGAGCTTTGCAGAAAGTGACAATGAGAAAGACCAACCTTTTGCATAAACCGAGCAACACAAGATGAGCGCTCAAACTGTTCTGAAGGCTGAGAAAGGCAGTGTCACAACAGGAGAGCAGCTGGCCTTGGACCCTCAAAGGAGCCAGGACATTAGACTAGCACACCTTCCCTTCACCCCCCAGCTCCCCCACTTCAGAACCACACCCTTCCTACCCGTGTTAGAGCTTGTCCAGTCTAAGCCCTCTGGTTGCTCAATGTTGGCTTGGTTAAACTGTGCCACAATCTTAACTAGATGATGGCAACTTTGGGGGTGAGGACAAGGTCCTCTGTAGCTCAGGCTGGTCTCAAGTGCTGGGTTACAAGTGTGTGTCTCAGCCCACTTTACGTATGTAGTGCTGGGCATAGAACCTGCACCTACTATGTTCTAGTCCAGCACTCTGAGCTACACAGCTCCATGCTAGCATCTTTAGATAGATTTGGACGGTGAGGAGGGAGCCTTCTGTGGCATGCATGTGGAGGTCAGAGGACAACTTGTGGGAGTCAGTTTCCTCCTTCACCGTGGGTCCTGGACATAGGGCTCAGGCTGTCAGGTTTGGTGGCAAGCGCTGGAGTTCACTGCGCCATCTTAGCAGTCCTATGCTAAGTCAATATAATGTATGAGAGCCAAGTACCACAAGGGTAGCTTCAGATCAAAGGAGCTAGAGAAGGGTAGAGCCAGGAGTCAGCCTGTCCTCCACTGTCACCTGCGACCCACTGAGGGGTGAACAGAAAATTGAGTGGAGCCCTGGGGTCTTCGGGGTGGTGCAGCATTTAGGAGCTCCCATCACCTTGCTCATGGCCTGGAGCAGGTAGAAGAGCAGGAATCCCCTCTGGGCATGGGCAGCCAGGCAGAACTTGATTTAGGATGACACCTGCAGACTTGCTGCCATTCAAGCCACAAGCCCTACTCAAATGTCCCCTGCAGCCAAGCCAGGACGAAGTAGTGATTGCCTTAGCAGTGTGCCAGGCCTGGCAGCACTGTCTGGTTCATTCACACTTGAGGTGAATGTCAGTATGAATGGGCCAGCTAGTTTAGGAAACCTTTCAAAGCAGAATCTCTTGTCATTGTTTGGTAGCACTGGGGATGGAGCCAGAGCCTTGTACATGCTAAGCAGGAATTCTGTCAGCAAGTTAGGTGTCCTTAGCTCAAGGGGCAGGGGTTTTGTTTCGTCTGTCTTTCTTTTCTTTTTCTCTTTTTCTTTTTCCTTTTTTTTTCTTTTTTAATGCTCTTTTGGTTTGTTTTCAAAATAGTCCCTCACTGCACACTGTACAGCCCTGGCTGACCTGGAACTCAATCCATATGTAGACCAGGCTGGCCTTAAACTCTCAGAGATCTGCCTGTCTCTGCCTCCTGAGTGCTAGGATTAATGGCAAGGTTTTGGCATCTGAGTTTTGCCAGACTGGCAATTGGCTCCCTGGGTGAAGCCCTCTGTGTACCCATTTTAGTTCAGGAGTCCCCTGCCCTTCATCAGAGGGCTCAATGTTTATTCCTCAGGAAATAAATAAATACTCCCCTAGAGTCTCGTTACAATTAATGTGCATTGTCTCTAAAGGAAGAGTTTGCCAGGCCAAGGTAAATGGAGCACCCCAACCCACACTTAATGACTTTTGCCTGTGTAAACCATATTAATTATAGTTGTTGCTTCTTAATTGTCCTTAAGTTTCTTGCATACTAACTGCCCCAGGGCAGGAGATCTGGTTTCTGCTTGCACTGGGGGCCTCTACTTCCACCCTCTGCCCAGGAGTCTGTCTCAGCAGCCTGCCCTGACTCTGCTACCCACTCCCACCATCTGGCATCAGCACTGGGACTACATGGCTCAGAAAAATAAATAAATTAAAAAAAACAAACTTTTTTTGTAAAACAATCCCTAGGCCTAGACCGGGAGGCAGAGGATTATGTGGAAAAACAGAAGTTGGGGCATTGAGGTTTCCTTGAGGTTCCCTTACGAGTGTCCTGAACTAGCATCGCAGGTCAGGATGGTCAGATGTCCACAAATGACAAAGGTGTCTTCAGACAGAACTGGATGACATAAGAGGCACGTTCCTCCAGCAGGTGGAAACCAGAGCCAGGTCGCTGCTGAGGAAGGGACCAGAGGCTCATGCTGTCACAAGGGTCCTACACGGTCTCTTGTCAGACTTTCTCCACTCTAGACCTGTCTGCCCACACCCTGGCACAGAACAAGCTCCTCAGCTGACGTGCACGTGACTCACCTAGTTGACACAGTCTCGGCAGAGTCACTTGGGGAGATGTACAGACAGACAGACACAAATGCCAGTTCTTCACCTCCAGCAGCCAGGCCTTCCCCGCCAACATGCTGCCACCTTTCCTGGTTCACGGATGTGCGTGCACCTGCCTACCAGGGGAGAAGAAAATGGTACTGACCTGCGGCTTCATGTCTACAAGCTGCTTTTGCAAGGAGCCCTGGCTAGAGCAGGGGCCAGAGCCCTCTGCTTCCTGCAGAATCCCCTGGGAGCAGCCTAGCAGATTGGGTTGAATGTTCTAAGCTGTTCCTGCTTCCAGGCTGTAGGTCCCTCTTAGGCCAGGCTAGACTGGAACGGGTTTCTGGGTTGCTATAAGCCTGGGTTTGGGAGCATCTCCCAAGGCTCCCCACCCCAGTTTTACATAGGGCTGGTGCCTGGAGTTAGCTACCAGCCACTTGCGGTGAATCTCGCGTACCCTGTCTGGAGTACTGCAGGAGCCCCTGCACTTTTGCCTATGGTCACTGTATAGTGATTGACTGGGTCTGATGTCTGGAGCCTTTGTCTGGGCCCCTGGCATCCCTCCCCGGGGACCATTGTCTGGCTTGGTGGGTGTTAATCCGCAGCCTCTGAGAAGCTGCCTGGCAAATGGGAGGTTAATGTGCAAACAGCAGGGAGCGTTGTCAGTGTGTGGGGCTGGACACCAAGTAGGAGGGAAATAGTTAAAAATCCTATTCAAGGCCTGGAGGGGAGGAGGGGTGGGCGAGGGAGCAGGCCCAGCCTTGTGTTAATCTTACTGGAATGTAACCAGTTCGGGCAGTTTCTGGCTTTGGTATTGCCCGGTTGCTCAGGGGCCCAGCGCCTCGCCTCTGTCTCCTCTAAGACTTCCAAAGGTTTACGTCCTGGGTCCCTTCTACCTTGGCTGTCCCTAGCCTCTTAAAGGAACCTGAGTAGGCTGCTAAACCCGGGAGAACCCCATGGCCAGCCCACACCACAGGAAGTTCAGAGGTGTGGTTGCACGGAGGAATTAGAGGGGCCAGGGGAGAGAATGTTCAAGGAAAAAACCCCAAACCTGTTTGGTCAGGTTTGCGTAACTGCCGGGAGACCTGGGAATGCATACCTAGGGGAAAGCGCAGCTGCTGGACACTAACAGCTAACAGCAGCCCGTGTGTTTTGGGGGCGGGTGCCGGCTGGGGTCAGGTTTACCAGGAGAGTGTGCTCACAACTCCTGCAATTAACAGTCAAACAAGCCTGTTGTATTGGTCTGGGCTGTGCCTCCATAATGTCTGCGTATTAAGAATCCATCGAGCTGTACACGGGATAGTTGTGTGCTTGCTCAAAGCTGTCGTGAGTCACTAGCTCTGTAGGTTCAAGCCTTGGCTGTGTAGTTAGGAGGACCTGACTTCAACTCTCGGAGCATATGCTGAAAATCTGGCTGGAGAGGACCCCACTTCAAATCCCAGCACCAAGTTGGATGTGGATGTAGGCCTTGCATCATCGGCCCTGAGGGGTGGGTAGACGGACAGGATTGCTGAAGCTTGCTGGCTGACAGCCTAAGTCCAGGATCAGTAAGATGATAGATCCTTTCTCAAAGGAAGAAAGCACAGAGTGCTTGAGCCTGGTGTCCTGGCTTCCACAACCATGGCCCGCACCCATGTGTGCCGCACTCACCTAACTAACGTACATGGGGCCTGCTGTGGTGTGTCCTCATAATTTCAACTTCAGGGAAGGGGAGACAGGTGCATCCCTGCAGCTCACTGCCAGCCAGCCTAGCCTGCTAGGTGAGCCTCATCCAAATGAGACCTGCCTCAAAACAAAAACAAAGAATAAGCTGGGGACCAGAGAGATGGCTCAGCGGTTAAGATCACCTGCTGCTCTTGCAGAGTGTCCTGGTTCTGTCCCTAGCACCCAAATCAGGCAGCTTACAACATATGTGACTCCAGTTCCTGGGGAATACTGCCTTCTTCTGGCTCCTGTAGGCATTTGCAGCAAATACACATACATAAAGAATAAATAAATCTTTGGAAAAAGGAAAGCAAAGAAACCCAAGATGAACAGTGTCTGAGAAATGACTCCTGAAGTTGACTGCTGTCCCCACTCCATGGTAGGTGCACACACATAAATAAATTTTTTTGGTGGTGGCACATGGCTTTAATCCCAGCATGAGGCAGGCGGATCTCAGTGAGTTGGAGTCCAGCCTGGACTACAAAGCGAGTTCTAGGACAGCCAGGGCTGCACAGAGAAACCCTGTCTCAAAAAACAAGCAGAAAGAAAGAAAGGGAGGGAGGAAGGGGGGGAAGCCAGGGGGTAATGGCACACACCTTTAATCCCAGCACTTCAGAGGCAGAGGCAGGTGGATCTTGGTAAGTTTGAAGTTAGCCTGGTCTACAAAAAGAGTTCCAAGACAGCCAGGACTGTTTGTTATGCAGAGAAACCCTGTCTCCAAAACAAAAAAAGAAGAAAGAAAAGAAATAAAAATAAATAAATAAATAAATAAATGAAAAGAAGTAAAGAAAGGAATTAATCCCAGCACTCTAGAGGCGGTGGCAGGCAGATCTCTGTAAGGCCAGCCTGGTCTACATAGCAAGTTCTAGGCCGACCAGGACTACATAGCAAAACCCTGTCTCCTTCCACTTCCCAAAGCAAACAAGAGTGAAAGATGTTTTTAAAAACCTCCTTCCTAACCCTTAAAAGCCTTTTCTGGCCAACCCAGCAGCAGGGAATGGGGACCCTGGACCACCATGGACTGTCGGTGACCAGGTGGCACTCTGTCTGCTATTGGGAAATAGCACGGAGGTGCACAGTAGCCAGATCCCAGGCTTCCACATCACAGGCCACCCATCGCTCACAAAATCTGAAGAAAAAATCTGAAGTAGCAACTATAGGAAGTCTCCAAGTCCTCATCCAGCATAAGGTCACCATCCTGGCTCATAGAGAGCCACAAGGCTACTGAACTGCCCTGACACCCCACCGAACTTGTATATTTCTCTTGCAGCCCAGATCCAGAGCATGGGTGCTGCTGTGCCCTGAACTGTGTAGGGCACCCTTCTGCCCCTACAGGGACTTGCCAGCAGGCCGGACCCTGGATCCCTTCTCTGCTGTGACCTGCCAGCCATCCTGAGTTTAACATAATGATCTTCATTTCCTTTCCACTCCCAATTTTTCCATGATTCAGGATTGGGAAATGATTTTCCTCTGAGTATTTTTAGGCCACAACATGTAGCGTCTAACATTTAAAATCTTGGCTTTCCCATATCTAGCTGTGTGGCCTTGGATAAATTAAAATTTCTGTAATCTCAGTTTCCTCATGTGAGGTAATAGGAGTAGCAGTGTTACTAAGCCCACTGGGTGGAGGATGGACTGAGTGCAGAGCATACTGATGTACTTGTTACCTGGGATACAGATTAGCTGCTGTCATCATCCTAATAGGAACCTTATGGTACAATGTGCCCCACAGTCCAGGACACTGAATCCCTCCCTGAATGCAACATCACCCCTGCACCTAAGTAACAGGGCCTCACGTTAGGAGTCTGTTCCCCCCTGGAAGCCCCCTACTTTGGCCCCTTTTGGCACTGCCCTCCCAAAGAGCAGCTGTAATGCACAGGAGGCCTGTGGAGACACAGGATGGAAGCTGGCCTGGGAGAGACTGAGGATGCTGCTGGACCAGGTTCACTACCACCATCTCCCGTGCAAGTGAAAAATCTGGGGTGTTCTATATTTGGTCCTCACCTTTTTGTGTCATAGGAAGGTTTGTTTGCTAGGCTGGGGATAACTATTCAACAGCTTCTTGTCTTGGGTCATAACTGTGTGTACATCCTCTCTCCAGCCTTACAGACACCAGTGATGGGCCTGCCTCAGTGCCCTCCTTCCCCAACAGGCAACCATCTTGACCTCTGAAGCCAATGCCAGTTTTTTGGTTAGTTTTTTAAAATAATTTATTTATTATATGAGTATCGATGTTTTGCCTGCATACATGTCTGTGTGGGAGTGTCAGATCTTGGTGTTACAGAAGTTGTGAGCTGCCATGTGGGTGCTGGGATTTGAATCTGGGTACTCTGGAAGAGCAGTCCGTGCTCTTTAACCATGGACCCATCTTTTTTAACTACAAAATGTGTCTTATTAGTGTTGTGTCTAAGGCTGGGGAGACAGCTCAATCTATATATAAAGTGTTGCTGTGCTCTATAGATGAAGACCTGAGTTCGAGCCCCAGAATCTATGTTTACCAAAAAGCAGGTGTCCTAACACATGCTTGTAATCCCAGCACTGGGGAGTTGGGGAAGGGTGGGTCCCTGTAACCTCCTGGTCAGTCAGCCTGGCCTAATCTATGAGCCCCAAGTTTAGTGAGAGACCTCGTCTCAGAAAACAAAGTGGACAGATCCCAACTACCAATCATCAAGGGTGTCCTCTGCCCTCTGAGCACAGATGTACACACGTGCACATATGTGCTTGTACACTTGCCCCCCACCCCCCCAAAAAAAGCGACAACAAAGAAAAAAGTACATTGAGTCTAGCATAGAGCCCTCCTCTATGTGAGTCGCCACCTAGATTCAGAGTCTGTCTCAAATCTCACACCACTCCAACTCTCAAGCACATTTACCACTTGGGACATTTGCTTTGTCTGCCCTTACTAGGTGAAGGCTACCTGCCCAGCCATATTGTCCTTCTGTCTCCCACAGCAGCACATCCCATACAGTGCCTCAGCACAGTGGGTGCACCCTGAGTATTTGTGGAATGACAGGAGGGCGCATTACAAACCGATCCGTGTTTCTGGGGCTTGCATTGATTTTTCTAAAACTGCCCTGTCAGTAACACCCCCCACCATCACCTCCTCGCCCCGAGTAAACAGATTCAGATCTTCAAGAAAACCAGGCAGCCAGCCCTTAAGGAGCCAATAAAGCCAGCCTTCGTTTGGATTGTCTTTGGGCTAGGTTTGCTTGGGAATTTGTATCTGTATAAGAAATCTTAGTGTTCACCGCTCTGAGGCAAATTTTTTGCATTCATTTATTCCTTCCGTGGTTTGGCTCCGTAAAGCAGTGGGCTGGCCTGAGGGGAAAGCTGCCTGAAAGAATCCCAGTTTGTCTGTAGTGGTAGAAATTAAACAACCTCTCCGGGCCGTGCCCTCAAACTTCAGCCCCGTTTACTATTGAAAATTGTGTCTCAAGGGGTACAGAGAGGCGTGGGATAATAGAGACTGAAAAATGTTTGAGATTTGGACATTTTGTTTTCTTTTTCCCTTGGAGAAAAATCTTTTGGGAAAAGCTTGGATGGAGACCCTTAGAGTCATACAATTTTAGGTTCAATTCAAGCCCTATGTCATAGCTTGATTCATTTTTGTGAACAATGGACAGAAAAGTGCCAGTGGAGAGTCCAAGAGGTCAGGATGCTGAATGAACTGAGAGATGGGGGGGCGCAGGGAGGGCGGGCAGAGTCAGCTGAGAGTATCCCCTGTACAGTGTGGACTCACCAACCATTCCCAGCCGTTCAGGAAGTCTTCAGAACTTGGTGGCTAAAGCCCCAGGCATTGTATAGGTGTCAGGAGAAAGTCTCTGGAAACTTCCAAGAGATACCCAGTGTCTCCAGCAGACCTGTTAGGGTCTGCATCAAGTTGCAGAACTGTCTTGTCCCTCTGTCTCCAAGACTTCAAGTTGCAGCTGGAACTAAGGCATGCTTGCAGCTCAGGCCCTGCAAACTCGCCACCGTCAGAATATGGCGATAGTAGAAGAATTGCTGATGGGAGGTGGGGGTGGCACAATCAGTGACGTTCTGGTTGTGCAAGCGTGGGGACCACAGTTGGATCCCTTGCTCCTATAATCTCAGTCCTGTGAGGAAGAGATCAGAAGATTCCTGAGGTCTGCTGGCCAGGCAGTGCAACCCAATTGACAATCCATGTTCACTGAGACACCTGTCTCAAAAAAGCAGGTGGTAGGCAGAGTTGCCACACCCATTTTACTGGTAGTAGACTATCAACTACTTTAGCCTATTTTTTTAAATGTGTTTGGCCGTTTTGCCTGCCGCTACATGCATACCCTACGAGAGGAAAGCATTAGGTCCCCGGAAACTACACAGTTATGAGCCACTATATGGGTGCTGGAAACCATACCTGAGTTCTCTGGAAGAGCAGCCAGGGCTCTTCTCTCCAGCCCTGATGGATGGAATTTAAACAAAAGAAATGTAGGTGTTTTGAGCTCATCATCTAAAAGGACACGTACCTTTAATAACAGAAGTAGGGGCAGGTAGATCTCAGTGAATTTTGGGCCAGCCTGATCTTCCTAAGTTGTTCCATGCCAGCCTGGGTTACACAGGGAGACCCTGTCTCTAAACAAACACACTTCTTGTTGGGGGTTCGTTCAGGTAAGGCCTGGCCATTAATTGACACCCAAGAAAAAGATGTTTCAGTGACCTTAATGACCATATGCTAAAGATCTTGCTCTTCTCTACCCCCCCTTGCCTTCAGGAAGCCCAGTTTTCCCCCAGCCCCTTCGATAGCAGACAGGTGCATGCAAGTAGCAATATCACCAAAGTGATGCTCACCTCTAGGGTGTGGTGAGTTCTGAGGGGCCTGGAAACTTGCTACCACTGCCAAGCACTTGCTCTCCTGCAGTACTGCATCTGTTCAGGACAGACCTGTGCACCTTCTCTGAGATCCTACCTCAGTAACCTTTGTGCCGTTTCTAATTGGTAATCTTTGCTGTAATCTGAATAGATGCCCAAGCATTAGTGTTGTTATCAGCTGCTTCCAGAATGGTTGCTTGTGTGTGGTATTTCAAAACCCAAGCTATCAAAATGATTTCCAATGATATTAGTAGAATAATTTAAGTTCCTACAACCCACCATACAAATAAACTATAGTAGCAGAAAGCTTCAGGCCTGATTCTGGGGATGTGTGGTTTCTATCAGCATCTATCACACAGGCCAAACCTCTGACTCCCCACCTCCACTGGGCATAGTGGCGCTCATCTTTAATCCCAGAACTCAGGAGATAGAGGCAGGAGGATCTCTGTGAGTTAAAGGTCAACATTATCTACAAAGTGAGTTCAAGAACAGTTGTGGCCATGTAGAGAGCTCACCTTACCCCCCCCCAAAAAAAGAACAGAAAGGGCATTTGGGTGGAGCTGTGATTATCACGCACATGACCTAGGTCTAGGGAGCCAGCTTGCTGAAGGTCTTGCTGTCAGCGGTTTCCTGCACAGTGAAGGGGAGGAATGCTCCTTGAGGTGGATGCCGTGGACAGTTCTGCAGCACCTATGTGTCTTGGCAGAGGTCGTCAGGGCAGGAAGGGCATGCTTTAACTCTAACCCAAAGCCAGCCTAGGGCATGAGAGTAGTGGAAGTGGATGTTGTCACAGCCAAAAAGCACAGGATGTAGGCTCAGGGCTTCCTCTCCCGAGGAATTCCCTGTAGTCCCGGGGGCTCTGACTAGCCAAGTGGACTAAGGGGGAAAGCGCCTGCGGGGTGCAGAAGCTGCAAGCTTGGAAGAAAGAGCTGCTGGACCAAGGTGAAGGAGGAGGTGGTTCCCAGTGTCTCATTAAGGGCTTGTTAAAGATCTAGGCCTGAAGTCTCCCAGGAAGACTTGTGATCTGGACGTTGCCAAAAAGAAAAAGATCCAGCCACATGGAAGAATGAACCATTATCTAATTAGGGACTCTTGAGAACCACAGGATCTCTTAAGAAATCTGAAAGTAATCGGAGAGCAGAAGTATGGGCTGTAGTTGGTGCCTAATGCCACCTTTGAGTAGGTCTTGCATCTGATTACTGTGGGATACTGTGCGGAGACAATAGGAGCAGCTATATCAAGGGCAGGGAAGTAAAAAGTAGCCCTAGATATCAGCTACTGCTGTGGCTTCATTTGCCTTCCCAAGGTCAGTGGCTGGAACTCTAGAAAACAGACATGCCTCCTTCTATCTAAGAAGGTGTGTGTGTGTGTGTGTGTGTGTGTATGTGTGCTTGCATGCATATGTGTTATGATGACTACATACCTTCCCATGGGAGAGTCATGGTCCTCCATAAGTCCACCACTTTCACTTGGCCCAGCGACCAAATAGCAAATAGTACCCTGAGAAGTGGTTCAGCCCCTGCAAAATGCATGGCAATCTTTTGGCAAGTCTTATAGGCATAGATAAGGAGAGCTTGGTGCATTGAGACATTGGAATAACCAGAACAAGGTTGAAGGATGCTGCTGGTTAGGTACCTGGAGATAGGATAAGTACGCTGGAGTCTTAATGCCCGTGGGGTAGGTGGGTACTTTTCTGCAGCATCAGGGGAATTGAACAGAAAGATCTTCTGGCAGGGTGGTGTGATAGTAGGAAGGACAGGGTGACTTGGGCAGGAGCTCCAGGAGATGGCTAGTGAGGAGTCTGTCAAGAGTTTCAGGATGATCCTGAGTTAGAGTGGTAGGACTTGGTCCTCTACCAGGTGTAGGTGAGGAAAGGAGCCAGCATCGTCCCCAACATTTGTTCAGTTGTCAGTGTGGCCTTGAATCCTGGTTCATGTCAGTGTTCCCATCACTTTCAGAAGAGCCTTGGTTTACTGATCATTAAAAAACTAGATAAATGCTGGCTTTTGATGCATCTGTGGGATTGAGCTGCTTGAGGGCAGGGGCAGAGGAAGCAACTGGAAACAAGGAGAGGGGTTAAGAACATCATGATCCCTTCCTTGAGAGATGTGCACAAGCATCCCAGATACCACACAATGACAAAGGATGGTCATGTCATCCAGTGGGTTTGTTGAGAGCTGGTGCCGCTGACTTTGAGACAGTTGTATCACTGAAACCCACCCAGCACAAGTGATGCTCATAAAAGCTTTTCTCTCTGGACGCCCTTGCAGACATTTCCACTGAGGACTCTTCCAGCAATTGTTTCCTCCTCATCTAACCTCTGGTGAGGGGCTTTGCGAATCTTGTAACTTTCTGAACTTTCCGATTCTTGTGAATTAACTTCTTTGTCTTTTTGGATCGTAGCCTCCCTCATCCCTCCAGGAGAGAATGTTTCACCATACAGACATGAGGATCATTGTGTGGGTACCAACCGGAGAATGAAGTTAGGGAGAGAGGAGGATTCTCAAAGCCTTATTTTCAGGAATACATGAAGGGCATGGACTGGGGACGGGTGGTGGAAAAGTCCAGAAAAGTATCTCACAAGGTGAGACAGTAAATTCTTAGGGCAGAGACTTGGAAAATGACAGTGACTTCAGTAGTTGAGATATCAGTAGTAGCCTGAGTGAGAACTATGGATCAGGAAAAAAAAAAGAAGGGTGTTGTTGTTGTTGTGTATCAATTTTGTGGGTGTCACAAGCTTGTGGAAGAGGCCAGAGGACAATGTGCAGGCCTTGGTTCTCTCCTACCTTGTGGATCCTTGTAGTGAAAGGGGAGCGGGCATGCTTTTCGTCCCGCCCGGCTCCCGCACGGCTAGCTTATACCCCGAAATA
>LOJH01005006.1:16775-35028 GCA_001685095.1 Ellobius talpinus
ATATGCTTTATTACCATTGGTTAATAAAGAAGCTACTTTGGCCTATAGTAAGGCAGAATAGAGCTAGGTGGGAAAACTAAACTGAAAACAGGGAGAAAGAAGGCAGACTCACAGAGATATTATGTAGTGGCCAGAGGACAAAAACACCAGAACCTTACTGGAAGGCCACAGTCTCATGGTGATAAATAGATTAATAGAAATGGGTTAATTTATGATGTAAGAGCTAGCTAGAAATATTCCTGAACCCTCCGCAAAACTGTATTGTAATTAATATAGTTTCTATGTAATTATTTGGGTCTAGGCAGCTGGGGAACCAATGAACAGTCTCCTTTAACTTTGGCCTTTTGTGGGGCTCCTATCAGTGGGACCAAGGCCTGTCCCTGTTGCATGAGCTGGCTCTATAGAACTTATTCCATATGATATGATGCCTGGCCCAGCCTTGATGCAAGGGGGAGGAGCTTGGTCCTACCTTAACTTGATATGCCATTCTTTGCTGACTCATGGGAGACCTTACCCCTTCTGAATGAAGACAGAGGAAGACTTACTTGATGGTGGGGAGGGGGAGAAGGAAGATGGGGTTAGGGAATGGAAGGAGAGGAGGGAGCAGAAATTGTGGTTGGTATGTAAAATGAATAAATAAGTTAAAACTGATTTCCAAATCTATATTTATTGAGTAAAAATGAATTTAAAGTTTGTTGAAAAGATCTTAGCTAAAGGAAGTGGTTTTGAATTACATTTAGTCAAGCATGTGATTCACATCTATAATCTAGCCAGTAAACCCATTTGTCCATATACCTTTGCTTGGAAGTGTTCTTTGTAAAGAGATGTTGGTCTGGTTTGAGGCTTCTCGTTTCTGCTACACTAGCATTGTTGGTCCCGCACTGGGACTCTTTTATGATATCCTGTTGGTGCCCTATGTCATGGAGATTCTGCAGCTTCCAGTCTCCAGGACCATCCTCTTTACGTGCTCCCAAAGATCATAAATGGGGTGGATGTTGCAAAAATTTAGTGAACTTGAAATTTTTCATTGTCCCAAATGCATAGATACTAAGTAATCAAAATTTTGTAAGCTATTTAATGTATCTATTATGATTTTGTAGTGCAGTTTTCTACTGTAGTAAGAAAATAATTGCCTAAGGATACTTATATGGTAGTTCATATTCAGTCACAATATAGGGAATCTTTTCATCTTTATTTAATTGATAACCTTTAAAATTAACAATGAAGATTACACTAAATTAATGATTTTAAATGACTAGGATATTTTAAATTGAGTAAAAACATTTATTATTGTTGTGAATTATGAAATGAATGAAAAGTAATAATATTATTTGATATACTTTAATTATTTCAATATTTTAAGTCATTAAACACGCAAATTTAATTTTACTTTAACTTAATCCGAACTGGTAAAGGCAGAGATATGATTTCCATTAATCATTTTGCATAGGAACTAGAATCTGTAATCTAGGGAAAAGAATGAACATATCCTTCTTCTATGTAGATAGAAAATATTAACAATTATTTATATGCAAACTGTGCTTTTGCCCAGAAAAAACACTTAGAAAGTTCAGTAAACCATTGAGCTGAAGCATGCTGAATTATGCTTGCATGCTGAAAACTGGCATACAGATTGAGGCACAAATTCAGTAATGAAAGAAGTTATCAACATCTCATTGATATTTTTTTCAAAGGATAGTCTGTTGGCATAAAAATCACATGGACAAATGGTAAGAAATTTGTGAAAATAAATGTGTAATAGAAAATACATCTCTAGGCAAAATAAGTGTTTTCATAGCTAAATCTTTTATGTGCAATGTTAACTTTATTAACAGTGATATTCAAGTACACAGGGAAATGATGAGCCACAGTGTCCTCCCATGAGGGAGATCGCTTCCACATAGGAACAACTAGCAAAATTTCCCTTTGTAATTTTGGAAAACGGAGCATTGACTTTGGAGAACTGGTATAAAACGAGATTGAGTCATTGAAAAAAATAGGTTTTTTTCTGCATCATTTACTGCTGTGGGAACTCCTTATTTTATTATAATCTGCAACAATTTATTATTCCAGACTCATTTCTTGCAGAGTATAAATGGTCTGACCTATTCTCTTAAGGCTGCCTTTTGAAACACTGTCGTGTTCCTGTGAGAAATGACTAAGTAGTTGGTAGAAGTTATGTTATACCATTGCTAGTGAAGTACGACTCTGAGGAGTCTGACTTCTGAGAAAGTCTCAGAGGGATATAACATGGTCCGTTTAGCTTATGTTTATACAAACCCTATTACCCTATTTCAAACGGAATAGCTCTTCTTTTTCCATGATTCAATATCCCTCGTCACCTATTACTTTCTGATCCCCTGAAGTATCTTCATTTTTCCCCCTAATCCAGAGGTCTAAGAAAGATTTCCGTAGGAAAACATGATTGCACTTATCTATCTAGTGGAAAAGCGCACCTTTTGGCTGTCCAAAACTGGAGATGAACATGTCTACATGTAACTGAGAACTTCCTGGTCACAAGAGATCTAAAAGGCTTGCAGAATATAAAATATTAACATTTTCCCCTGTAACTTACTGCTGAGTAGCAGAGAATTCAAGGTCACTCGAGATGTATAAAAGTTTGCAAAATATAAATAACTAAAACCACACTTTAATTTTAATTCACACTATAATTAGAACTCAGTATACACACTTGATCAACAGAATATCATTATCAGAGGGGAAATCCTTGTAATACCTAATGAGTAGGACAAAACCAACAAAAATAAACCTGAAGAGATTAGAGCAGATAATTAACTGGCCTTCTGCTTTTCCCTTGAAATTGTATCTAATAGAGTATACAGAATACAGGATGCTATTTTTTATGACAGAATACATTATCCTTGAAAGATCAGAAGAATATTTCAACGTAAATATTTACAACGTAGCTTACTGCAATAAATCAAATATTAAAGAAATTTCCTGGGATGTTGGTGGCTTACACCTTTAATGCCAGCATTTGTGAGCAAAAGACAGGCAGCTCTCTGTGAGTTCAACACCAGCTTGATCTTAAAGCAAGTTCAGGACAGGCAAAGTTCCACAGAGAAGCCCTGCCTCAACAAACCAAAATTTCTCCCATAATTTATAAATTTCATAGTTATTTTGAAATGACTTACCTTGGCTTTCTTTACAATAAAGAGTAACAGTTAGGTTACCTTTTCATTAAGTAGTAAAAGCCAATTTTTTGATTGACCATGTGTTTGTCCTTCCTGATGAGTTAAAATGACTGAAAAAAACTATATGTTTTAAAGGAAATAATAGTTGCTCTCCTTAATTAACTCAAGTACAGGACTACTGAGAAATCTAAGAATTGTTTTATCAATGAAAAACCTTACAATTTAAAGACATTTCTATTTTTCTTATTATAAGACTTAAATAAATATGTTTTATTTACCTGAGCTGTAGAGGTTGCTAGTCATAAATATATCACATTTTTGAAGGTCTTTCCAAGATTATTTATTTAATAAGGAATAATTTACCAAAATGTATATGGAAAGTTGTTTTTGCTTCTTCCCATATCCATTACTTTGGGAAGAAGGACTTGAGAAGTTATTTGAGGCAGTGAAATAAACTAGCCAGAGTTTTTCAGGTATTTACTTTGTGATTTGAATACCCAGTAGAATTTCCCAAAGCTATGGTTCACTCAGGTTTCTCTTAAATGTATTTTAAATATGAAGTGGTCATTTGAGCTCTTTGTATTTTCCCTTTGCTCAGTTTGAGCAACTGAGCTGAATAGTGTGTTGCCCTCAGCTACCCTACCAAGATTCTTTTTTTATAGTTTATTTTTGTGTAATCATACATACAGAGAGCATTTTGTTCCAGACTCTTTTCTTCAGAAACAAACCATCACTGCTCTGACAGAGACCAAGAAATCGTCCACCTTCTGTGTTCAGCTTGGGTGGCATTTACAACATACAAGCAAAGAATAGTAAGATGTTAAGTATTCTGTCTCAAACAATCTCACACTTTAAAGAGATTTTCCTCTGATACTGTGCCTCAATGAGCAAAATTTGAGCAGGTCGTTTTTAATGGCTCTTCAGTGCAAAGTTTTATTTTTAAAAACTTCAATTTAATCAGAAACATATACATGTTTAAATGCAGCACCCTAGAGACACAGGCAAGTAATTTTTATAAGTTTAAGGCCAGCCTTGTTGGCATAGCAATTTTCTGCCCTGCAATAATTAATCACTGGCCCCAAAAGAAAAACACATAAAAAACATAAAAATCCAAATAAGTCCATAAAAATTAAATTGAAATAAGCGGTCTTTATATTAGAAACATGATTAAAATATTTAAATTAAAACATCAGCAACATGAGTTGCATAGTGGTATAACCATAATCCCAGTTTTGGATAACAGTGGAAGAAAAAAATTAAATTCAGGCCAGTAGAGTCCTAATGTGTATCCTAAAATTTTCTATTAAAAACAAGCCAAATAATTAAAAAACAAAATCAAACAAAACTATACCTCCTATAACACAAAAGCTAAACATAAAATGCAGTATTATAAATAAATAAGGTGGTGCAAAGTTGCATGTATTTTTGACATATTTTTACTTCTATACATATTTTGCCTTTTGACCAAGAAAATGAATCATAGAGAGTTCAGAAAGTCACAGTGACACCCTATGGTGTAAAGACTCTGGTTGCACAGAAGTGTGCTTCAGTGAAGTAATATTTCAAGAGTTTTTTCTTTAACATGTATGCTAGCTTAATCTGGCATCAATAAATGGGATCTCTATCCTGTAGAGTAGGGAAATTTCTATGTATTTATTTATTAAGCATCAAGTATTTATTTGTATATGCTTACTTCATTTTCAAGTAAAATTGTTGTCTGACACCTTAAACATATTTTTTGCAATCAGTTATTTACCGATACAAAATAAAATCAATGTAAAGAATGAATGAATGATTATAAAATTGCCAATACAGTTTTGCTACAATATAATAAATAGTTAATATTAAACTAATAATTCTATTAAGTAAAGACAATTTAAAAATTAGTTCTAAATTATCTAATTCACTTTTAGTGTGTAATTAAGGTGTCAACTTTTATATACTGCTAGAAAACACCAAAGGGAACGAGACAGTGACAAAGACAGGGAAGGGAGAAAGGAAAGAGAGGAGGAGAAAAAGAGAGAGAAAATATTCCTTGCACATTCTCTGGATTATTCTTTTTTAAATTACTGTTTCCTATCTGCAATTTCGAAGGAACGAGGAGGCGCAATTTACATTAATCTTCAAATCTAAAATGTTCTAAATCTTTTAACAACCAGTGGGAATGTTATTTATTATCAGGCAGGAGGAATAATGCTTAACAAACTAGAAAAATTAATGTTTTTCAGGACTGAAAATATTTGTGAAAGTACTTTAGCAGTTCTGCGACACATGCAGAGGCCCGTCTTCTCCCAGTCTGTCTGTGCTTTTCATAAACATTATAATGTGGCCTGGTTTTGTAGTGGTAACTAAATGCTGGGAGCTAGCTTGAAACCAGAAATCCTATGACGTTTTAAAATACTCTTCTGTCNGACAGAAGAGTATTTTAAAACGTCATAGGATTTCTGGTTTCAAGCTAGCTCCCAATTTTAACATTTTGTCTGAAAATAGCAAATGTTGAAATGGAAAGAACATCAGTGCTATATAAATAGTGAGTGTTTGTTAGAAGTTATTATATTCTTGATCCAAATCCTATTGAAGTTGAGTGGATTTAGTTTTAGTTTGGTTTTTAAGGATACCCTCATTATCTTAGTGTCAGAATGTTGTGTTCTGGAGATGTTGCATATTAAGTACCTGATAGATATAGTCCCTTCTGAAAAATTATTATCTTCTTAAGAATACAAAATGCCTTAAATATCCATGGATACTGTTTGACATTGCTCACAGAGAAGTTAGTTACTCTCAAAGAAAGCTCATCTAGTTGTATTAACAGTCCTTTGTAAATATTACATTTTTTAAAACAGTTCTTTCTTAAAAAGTGCTTGTGTTGGTTTAGCAGAAGTTGATGCCCACATTGTCTGTTTTATCTTGTGACAGTTGGTAAGTACAAATTAGTGGCATTTGTACCTTTCTGTTGAGTTTATTTTTGATTATTTCATATGTGTGTACTGTATTTTCTTCCCTTCCTTCTCCTACCTCAAATTCCTACTGTGTCCTTTCTACTCGTTCTTAAATTCATTGCTTCTTATTCTTTCATTATAGCATATATCATATGTATTCTATAACATATATAATACATGTAATACACACTGCGCACGCAGTCAATCATTCAATCAATCACGCTGACATCACTTAGTGTTGCTCATGCCTGTTTCGAGCTGAACGGCTGGGATTGGCTAACCTTTCAGGTGTCTCCTCTTGGAGAAGATGGATTCCTGCCTTCAACGGCCATCTTTACTCATAGTTCATTGCTTAGGACTGTAACCCTGCGAGAGTTCTTTCATCCTCCTTGACACGTCCGTTTTTGATATAATTTTATCTGTGTGTTGCTTTTGATACCTCAATATGGCTGCCTTGCTCACTTCTTGCGAGCTGTTGGCAGCTTTCTTCTCACGAGCACCACTCATCTTCCGGTATTTAAAGCACTGTGTTCTTCTAGTAACATTGGTTGTTTTAGAATTTCGCTTCAGAGGTTTTTGTTTGTTTGCTTGTGTTTTGTTTTGTTATGTTTTTTTTTTAAAAAAATCCTGGCTTATTTAAAGAGAATTTGTTGGTAGGCTTTAAGTGCAATGTTTTAAACAAAGTTTTTGGAAGGAAAATTAGATATACCCAAGAGCAGGAGTATAGACATCTTGGATGAGTCAGCTTGATTTTATTTACCTCATTTCCTAGACTGGAGGCTATTTTTACAACACCATGTTATGATAATGTGTAAGAAGTACTTATCCTTGTTATTTTCCTAAGAACAATTAAAGGATAATTTGTTATGTAGGAGATCCTAACATTTATTCTTTACAAATAATGGAGGGAAAGGGAAATATCTCAGCATTATCTAGAAGAATACCACCAAATCACTACATTAGTCATTCAGAAGTATCTATTTTTCAGGTTTATCCATGTGTGACAATTAGATGTTGACCTTTACACTGATCCTGTCCACTTAAAATTATGTGGTCTTAACATGTTTTAACATTTGGTTAAATGGTGGCAAGATAAGACGACTTTAATTCATACCTGTTTTGCCCATGGCTAAATCTGATGCTACCTTGCCTTTCAATGGGAGAGGCTTTTAAGAGTCTCTGTATCAGGATATCCTCAAATGACCATGCCCATCTCTACCAGCTCCCTTACATGCATCAGACCATGACAGTGACTTTTCACTGAAGGAAAAGTAGAAACAACAGGTGTTTTTGAAGACCTATCTGCACGACCATCATCAGCTACGTTCATCATTGCCTGTCAGTAAAGCCAAAAGCAACAACTACTGATGAGAAAACTCCATTCAAGGACATGAAGAACTATATTGATTTTTGCTATAGAAAGAACAGTTTGGCTGCCCAAGGAGGAAATGCTATTCATCTCTGAAGATTGTCAATGAAATTTTAAATAAGAGGTAGTTATACTACCATGTGGCCGTTACAGAATAAAAATGGTTTAACAAAAAGAAAAAAAAATCAACCGATGAACTTCCTCATTATTTTTCTTAAATACTACTCTTGACCCTGCAACTAAATAGACTGTGATCATTTAAGTCACGAGCTTCGTCTTTTTCTGTGTTTAACCTGGTTGTCTTTCATACTTCTCTGCTGTGATCTGCACCATTTTTTATGGCACTCGCTTGCTCTTCTTCCTTCCTGTACTATTTTAAATACCCCCAGGCTCCATCAGTGCCTTCGGCGATGCAATCAGAATAGAAAATTAGTTGCTCCTGGACAAGTCAGACATATTTTATATGCCAATTATTTCTTACTGAGTATCTTCAGAGGATTTTAATCCAGTGTCTGACATAGTGATTTATCAGTGTCTGTAACATCTCATAAATACAAGATTTCTTCTGACCTTACAGGATTTGGTAGGGGTGAGGGAATCTTTATGATTGTCCTTCATTTGGTTCGCTTCTCCCTAAGTCTAGTTTACTATTACCTGTTATGCTTATAATTATTTTCATGTATAATGTTATGAATTTGCTTGATTTATACAAACTCCCCTGTTTCCCAGGTTGGCCTTAGTACCACTGTATAATGACAATGAATTTGAACTCCTATCCTTTTGAGTAGACTTCTCAAGCACTAGGATTTCAAGTGTGACAGCCCCACCCCCATTCATGATTTACATTCTGCAGTGCTGGGGATGAATCCCGTGCCTTGCTTCTTAGAAATATTTGTCATTTCCCATGTTTTATATTTTGTCCTTTGAATATAGTTTGTCATATTCTTCATTATCATTAAAAACGTTCAAGAGCTTGACTCAGAAGTTAAAAACGCTTCTTCAGGTTGCAGAGGACCGACCCATGTTTGATTCCCAGCACTCACATGATGAACTTCAGTTCCAGCAGATCCAACACGGCTTTCCGTCCCCTCAGATAAGTACATGTAGAGATAGAACACTTGCATAAAAAAATAAAAGGCACAAATTTTTATTTAAATTTCACTCTCCTACTTAAATGAATAGCTTTCTTCTAAGAAAAGGACTGTTCCATGAGCATATTTATTAAATTTTATTACGTGTCATTACAGCTTCCCTAAGTGTGTGAAGATATTTTGTGCTGCAAACTTCATGTAAAAGAGAGCAGAGTGGAGGAGGCAGGGAAAATCGCCCTGGGAATTGAATGCCAGTGAGCAAAAGTGCATTCAAGTTGGGAGCTATTAAGATTTGATTTAATATTTAAGCTTAAGAAAAAATAGCATTATTATGAGAGCTAAATGACAGCATTCTGTGAAGTGTCTTTATTATTTATTTCCCTTGTGCTTACAAATTCTTGACAATAATACACTTGACACTTAGGAAGCTGTTTAATATAGGGCTGTGGGGGCCTCATTAGCAGGGTTTTTTTTTAAAGTCAATGATTTTGGGCCTTGTGTCAATAACTATTTCTCTCTAAAATAACAGAAATACCTCTTTCTGTTTAGTTTCCTCTAGTGGATGTAGGACCCTGGTGGCTATGAGAGAAAAATTGAAATCAGTATTCATAATATCCATATGTGCACTGTTTTAGTAAAATTTTGCTTCTTTATTGGAGCAAAGAAACTTTTCTTTGTTGCAAAATTTGATGAATAGATGGCTCAGGGGATAAAGTACTTGCTGATCTATTGTGAAGAATGGAGTTTAACTTCTTAGAACATCAAGTCTGCTCTTGTAGTGTGGGTCTGTAATCCCAGAGCTACTGCGATCCCAAAATCGCAGGCCAGCTATATATGCATGATATATGCCACAACAAGAGATCCCGTCTCAAAAAGGTGCAAAGAGTGCACCAATACCCAAAGAGCTCATCTGACCTCCCATGTGCACTCTGGCACATGGTTGCCCACATTCACACATGTGAACATATACACATTTATACTCCACACATATACTGTGTGTGTGTCTCTGTGTGTGTGTGTGTGTGTGTGTGTGTGTGTGTGTGTGTGCGGACACCCACACATGCATGTGGAGGTCTGAGTTTCACATCAAAACTCATTGCCTTATCTTACAACAGAACCCAGAGCTCACTAATAAGCCTATTATTGTTAATAAGCTTGCTCAAAGAATCTTGGGTATCTTTCATCCAAATGGGGGAGTTCTAAGTGGGCTACCAATCCCAACAGGCATTGTTGAGGGGGGTGTAGGGTGGTATAAACTCTCTGTTCCTCATGCTTGCAAAGCAAGTGGATTAACAATGCACCCATTACTCTGTGCCAGAGGATGGCTTATTTTCAATCTGCTGAGCAGACTCTATAATTCTGAGCTTCAGTGATGAATTAACTGTGTTTGATGTATAGGTAATAAGATAAAGTTTATCATAATATTAGTGAGGTAAAATAATGTGTTTCTTATAATATTTTTGTATATTTTGTTTCTGCTTTTGTTTTTTTATTCTTTGTTTTCTTTTATTATTTATTTTTATTGAGCTCTACAATTTTCTCTGCTCCCCTCCCTGCCTCTCCCCTCCCCTTCAACCCAAAAATTTTTTAAATTAGTTCTTTATGTATTTGAGGAGAGGAGAAACTAGATTTATGAATTGTTTTACTTGTAAGTGGACAGTGTCTCTCATTTCCTTCTTGTAAACTAGATAACCTTTCTCCTACTCATGCATGTTTGCTGCCAACATTTAAAAATTAAAAAATATCCATAGATAAGTATGTGCTATACTTAGAAATTGTGCAAAAGCATTGACGTTACTTGTTTCATCAAATGTAGTACAGTAGGAGACATTATCTTATTGTTATATTTAGGATTTCTAAAACAGTAGTTTTTTACATAAGATTAAATGAAGGAGGAGTGGATCTGAAGGTAAAAAGAGGAGGTGTGTAGGACAGACTGGGAGGAGTGGATGGAAGGGAAGTGTATGCATGAGAGAAGAATTAAAAAAAACACTGCTGTTTAGAAGGTGACAAAGATAAAAATAAATAAATAATGATTAATTGCATAGCAAGAACTCATACACAGCAGGGCATAGTATAAACCAAGAGACAGAGCTCCTAATTGTTAAAGCAGTTATTTAATTATGTTAATGAGTTCATGCAGGCTACAGGAACTGTGTGTACAGTGGAAGAATAGCTATTTGCTTCCAAAACAGCTCTGGCAGAGGTAACCACACACAGTCAATATTTCACTAGGCAAAAGTGTTCAGCAGATATTCCTGATCTAAAAAAATAACTAATTGTCTCATTTGTGTTGGAGCATGACTTAGGAACATGTTTTCAGAAAACAGTGGTTATATAAACTTCAAATACCTTCTAAGCCACAAGTTTGTCAACATTATATTACACCACTAGAGTTATGTTTTATTTATAACTAGAGATCTAAATTGCTGGAAAAAATGAACTGCCAACAGCAACAAACCTTAGAAAGGATGATAAATAAAAAAATAAACCTGGATCTTAGATAAAAAACAAATTTTAATATAAACATAGCAGTTTTGTTTGTAGCTTGATCATTGATGAATATGTGTGTGTCTTTATGTGACCATATATTTATATATGTGGATATACATACACACATACACACATATATTGTTTACAAATATATGCAAACATATTCTAAAATTCGATATTTCCTTCCTAGATTTGACCTATTAAAATGTATTTCTGTTCACAAAAGATATACTGTCTGCAGCAAGTGACAAATTTGGCAACCCATTGAAGAAGTCGTGTTTTTTCTAGAATTGATTGATGGTTTGCTGAGGAAAAGAACAGTGGGTTTGGGGGGAAAATGTCATAAAACAGAAAATAAATATGAACTACTGTGGTATTTGGCAACCTTTGATCAACTCTGCTAAGCCAAAAGGGCAGCCTGCCAACCTCAAATGCAATTGCATTGTATCCAGATTGGATAAAAATACTGCTGCAAACAAGCAAGGAACAAGGCAACAGTATCATCCCAATGTGAAGAAAATAGGGATTAGTCAGAACATTTGTACTTGCATTGAAGAATCTGTTGAGTTATTTTTTCATCATAAAACGCAAAATAGGAGTAGTCAGATTCTAATCCCAGCAGGAACTAGCTGGTTGGGTAGCTTTGCAGCTATCATTTAACTTCAATGAACCAGGTGTCCATCCTGTGTAACATAAGGAGATTATAGTCCTTGACCACTCTCCTCTACCCAGGAGTAAATCCTTATTTCTGACTTTATAAACCATCACATAGTTTTACATACTTTAAAAGTTCTGTCTTGGTAGGCAACAGGCTTTCTGCCTTTGGATTCCCAAGAGTATATTAAACCCCCGAATATTGTCTTTGGACCTCACTACAGTGCATCATGAATAAGTCTGAATGCAGAATTAGTTCCCTTGTTTGGCAATTAGAGCAGAAGAATATTCTCTAGGGATTTGCTGTATATCCTGGAGGATTTCTATAATATGTATACTTTAGGAAACACAGCAATATCAAGTTTTACAAAGTCAGAACAATTTATTCAGAGCTGTACAAAGTTTTTGCTGCCTTGCACCATCCAATAAATCATTCAAAGATCCCGAGGAACATTTGTAAACAAAGCATTAAAGAGTACTTGGTAATCTGCTATGATTAGATGAGGCTAGAACAGGATGCATTCCTCTATTGCCCCCAAAGTATTCATCTGAAGTTCTTGGGGTTACTAAGCATAGGCAATGTCATTGTAAATTTGAAAGCCATGGTCAGTAGGTAAGGTACCAGTTCACTCAGGAATATGTCAACAAGCTTTGTATTGTGATAAATACGACTTTCTCTACCCTCATCGTATCTGGAATACTTTGTTTTATCCCACAAATATCCAATATAAGAAATGATTGCATCTTGAAAATCTGTTGAATTTTGAGTCTTTGTAACTCTTCATATACCCGTAAAAGCTCGGGATGTGTTCATTATATCACTAATGTTCCTGAGAAGCCAGCAATAATTTTCATATAAGAAATTTCTCTTGAGCGATGATAAAAACTTGACTTTTAGAAGGGTAATTACAATTTGGTATTGCTGTATCTTTTAAGCAGTAATTAGGCATAGGAGACTTCATATTTATGTCACATACATTATTTTGTGATGTAATTTTACAAGTCGGGTAGAAAGAGGCAAAAGACACTTGGAATTGTTATGGATTGCCTGTTAAACCATCCACTCATTACAGTCTGTACCTCTACCCTTGTATGGGACTTTGTCTTAAATAATTATTATTCTTTTATTCTTAAAAGGGAAGTAATTTACTAATCATGAATATTTATTGATTATATGTTTCTTTGTTTATATCAAATATGTGCTTCCCTCAGCTCTTTAGGTGTATCATGACGGGCAAAGCATTCTACTCTTTTAATTATTGGTAAATAATTGAGTAAAATAAAACACCAAAAAGGCCATTAACTGGGAGAACAGTTTTACAGCTGAATTATTTCATTGTTTGTTTAGAATACAATGTAGCAAACTGTGACATCCTGCTAGGGGGAGAAAAGGGGCAAATTAAATGCATGCAAGAAATTAGATAGCAAGGCTTCTCATTGATAGCAATGGATTCACACATCCTAATGCTACTATTACAGCAGACTCTTATTGATTTCTTTTTTTTACCAGGCAAATGGCTTCTTATAGCAAAAACATGTTGAGGTCACTCAGCAGTCCTGTCAAGCTCAAGGCTGAGTTGTTGAAGCAGCCCTTGGCACCCAGTGAGCCAGAGATAACTGGTTATTACACCAAGCAAATCACACAGACTATTTACCAGCATGCCTGCCTCAGTCAGTTGGAGATCACCTTGGTATTTTGTGGATTACACTGCAAGCCAGCATTGTCAGACCACACGTGTTTCCCTAGACTGTTTAAAATCCTTAACCAAGCAAAGGAATATACATGACAGTTCTGTCTTTGGGTCAAATTGTCCGTAACACTATCCACACACTTTTGTGCACAGTAATTTTTAAACCTGTTTACGGTAAACATAGAGATGAATCACTACTGTAATTAATTCAAAAAAAACCTAGAATTGTGGAGAAGTAAGGAAAATAGAAGAAACCCCAAGCTTCCCTGGTCGTCGAGATAGCCAGAGGAAAGGGAATTCTTCAGTGAGCAATGGTTTTGTCACTTAATAGAAGGACTGCAGGAGCCCTGGTGGGGTGGCTAGTAGGGAGCTGGTGGTCTATGAGAGTCTCACTGTAGACATTAACTATTCAGTGAAGAACCTGGGGTTCTGGTTCTCTTGAGTATTCAAAATTCTATTGTGACTGAAAATAAGGCCTCGTTTTTCTTTAACTCATTTGTTCTATATTAACTTAGGGATAAGTTTCTTGACAACATCAGTAGCATTAAGTCACCAACACTGTATTTCACAGTTTATTAATCAGTATATTTTTACTTATTTTTTTAAATCAGCAAGGCTTTTTTTAAAAAGAAGAGAAAATAAAATAAATGATTGTTTATAGCATAGTATAGAAGCCGCATAATTTAGTAGTGGGTCTCAAGGGATAGGACAATGTCCCCTAAAGGAGATGACATCATAATTAATTACTCGTATTTGTTACATAGAAAGGAAATTCAATCTTTCCTCTACTGTGTGCACAGAGTGAATACCATTTGTAAATCCATACAAGCCACACTGATAACTCCAGGTCTAATCGTTGGGATTAGCTTAGTGATTTAGAGTTTGATTAGTGAGCAAAGACTCTGTTAGACTCTAGCAGAATCAGGTTGAATTTGAAAGGAAATGCAAATCATTTTTTGCCACTCATTAGTGTTATTCTAGGCAAGCTTTCCACACTCTTATTCTCCCTAATCACCTCAAACCTTGGAATAACTGTGAAATCATGAATCACAAAAGGAATCATAAGAAATGGCCGCATGATCTGATTCCTAGACTGTGTGTTCAATGGTTAGACAAGGAATTTTTCATCCAAAGAAAATATATGACAGTATATAGTTGTTTTTAAGATGGAATTTTTACCTTCCTATGATTCCTGCAAAGGAAAAAAAATGGAAAAATAAATACCCTTAATCTTTATACTTTTTTAAAAATGTACATCATTTATTCTAGATTAAGTAACCAATGACAATAACACAAGAATTATTTAAATATGAATATTGTTCTCCATTGTATGTATTGAGTAAGCAGTACAAAATAGGAAATTATATGTGACAGCCTAGATTTCTGTTGAAGGCTGCTAGTTTTTGCCAACTTGTCTTGAACTAGAGTCTCTTGGGAAGAGGAAACCTCAGCTGAGAACGGTCTCCATCAGATAGGCCAATGGTCACAGCTCTGGGCCACTTCCTTGTTAAAGATTGATGTGGGGGTGCCCAGTGAAATGTGCACAATGGTACACCAGAGCATGTGGTCTTAGGCTGTATGAAAAAGCAAGTTCAACAACCACAGAAACCAAGTCAGGGAACCAGCACTCCTCGAAGACCTCTGCTTCAGTTCCTGCGTCCAGATTTCTGCCCAAGTTTCTGTCCCCACTTTCCTTCATGATGTGCTGTGACGTGGACATGAAAGCCAAATAAACCCTTTCTTCCTTGGACTGCTTTTGGCCATGATGTGAATACAGAAAGTAAATGAGAGCAATCACTGATTTATAAGTGGGCCATATCAAAGTGCACTTAGTAAGAGTTTACATGATTATGACAACATTCAGTCTCCTAAGGAGGAGTAGACGGGGTCAGAGGGGACAGGGGGAGAGAAGATAAGAAGAGGAGGGAGAGGAAACTGCAGTCAGTTTATAAAATAAATACAAATTTTTAGTTAATAAAAAATAAATAAAATTTTAAAAATATCCTTTAAAATTCAGTAGACTCACACATGTGTTCCCAGTTCACAGTACCTATTATATTTAAGTCATAGGAAGGTGAAAATTAGCTCATTTTTCTGAATAGCTATCCAGAGAAAATCTGGTAACTCTGAATGTTAAAGTTTACATCTCCTATTATAAATGTTTTTTTTAAAAATTGATTAACATGATCAGAAATAAACTTCTCATAGATTAAAACAGGAAATAACTTGAAAGGAAAGTGCTAACTAGTGAATTCTGTGTATAGTTTGTGTGGAAGCTGAATTTGTGTCATGCTCTGTTCTCCTTAAGACTTAAAAATACCAGTTTTAAAGCAGTAGTTGAAAGTTATGACCTTTACATGCTGTAAACATTAGGGATTTCATGTTAGCAAGTATATTCTTATTATTATGAGTGTGATCTGGTGAATTCTTTATAAACATCATACTTAAACAAACTATCATTTCTAACAGGAATCCAGTGTTATTTTATAATGTATAGGGATACGAATGATACCGACTTTTGGAAAGAAAATATAGTCACAATTTTTTTCAAAACCTTTAGCTCTCCTTTTTTCATTTAATAATGCATCTATGCCTTCACTTGCAGACATGTTTGTATTTCTTAGATCTACATTTTCTCTCATTGTTAAGATGTCTTTTCTTTGAAGACAATATATTTTGAGCAACATACACATTAATATTTGAAATAAGCCCAGACCTACATTAACTCCTAAGTTTTAGGAATTATGTAACATTGCTTTCTTGTATTCTTGTTAGTCTGTTGAGAGCTCAGTTGATTTTAAAAGCATTTCCCCCAATCCTCAACTAAGTAAAATGATAAATTCTGACACTCTGCTGATTTGCATAACAATTGGCCACAAAGAGTAATTCATTAATATTCAATGAAGTTCTAATTTGCACAATGCCTGCAGCAATATGTAAACTTCATTTTGCTTTAAGATGGAAATTTGTTACAGTGCAAATATCAGTAAGTATAATTTTATTACTCAGTCTAGAAGAGCATTTGATTCTGTGACCTTGAAGATGTCTCTACCTTTGTCCTAGGACACATAGGCATAGAAAACTATTGTCACTATTTTTTCCCTTGTTAACTAATATTTTACAGCCAGTACTGTGCAGCCAAATACATTAGAGTTCAAAGTTACTTTATTATTCAAAAGAAAGACAATTTGTTCCTTAACATTTTCTAAATATCACGTTTATTTTCAGTTATTCTCATTAATTCTATTAACAAGTATTTGCTAAGTGTTGTTTATTTGTGAGTTTCCTAGGAAAAAATTGGTTAGTTACTTAGGAATAATTTGTGAGTTTCTTAGGAAATATAGATATGTGGTAGACCTTTAAGAAATTTTATAATATACACATTTAGAATTAAGAATAATGTATTTAATTTAAAATAAGAAAGTAAATATTTCAAATATACTCAGGTTTAGATGAGATTGATAATATAATAATAGCAAGAAAAGATGGCAATTATTTTGTTCTAAGTGACTGGCATGAATTACGGCATCATACAGTCGTAAGAAACCAAAGAGGTAGGCAGCCATATGATCCATATTTTAGAAAAGAAATGTTCAGTAAGACATAACTAGGCTATAAAATATTTTGAAAAGCACAATTTCACTTGCATTGTGATTTAATTCAAGGGTTGCTTTCTCCTTGCTAGAGAGCTTTAGCTTAGTTCCTAGCACCTGCAACAGGCTGTGGTAGCCACTTGCTGGCAATTTACTCATTAAACCCTTAAGTAATGGTGAAAAGTAGAGAAAAAAAGAAGAGATAGTTACGGTGGCCCACTGGAAACAGGAACAACCAAGTCTTGTCATCCCAAAGCATACGGGCACCGCCATGTTCTTCAAGAATTTAATATGGAAAGAACAGCAGAGGTCCTGAAGGAAATGTACAAGAAAGCAGTCTTTGACAAGGTACATTGGTTCACTCCTCATGGTTTCAGTCCTGGCTGTCCAGTGTGGCCAGAGGAAAATGTTATAGTCATCACATGAGAGGAGAAATCTAGTCCCCAAAACATGTTTGCTAATATAATAATAGCCAGAGGTGATATTTATTTTGTTCTAAGTGACTGTGATGAGTTCAGCCTTTCCATCAGCAGAAATTGCTACATTTGTAAGATGATTTGTTTACATGGGCTCCAAAGTTCTTAGCCATAGTCACTTGTCATAGAGTTATTTGTCAATCAGTCTTGTTATTCCTGGAATCCAAGGTGACCCCAGGTTTTGGAAAATGATAAAAACACCAGGTTAGGGACAAAGCTTACCTCAAACTCATAGAGATCTGCCTTGTGAGTGCTGGAATTGAAGACCTGCATTCAACAAAAGGGGTTTCTAAGTTTTGAACAACCAAGAGAAAATATTACTGAGTATCAGCATAAGAAACAGAGCAAGAAAGCTGGGAGAAGAACAGAAGAACAATGAACAACAATCTACTCCTATCTGGGTGGAATGGACTTCACATATTAGAGGAAGCTACAAATGGGAACAACTCATAAATATTTGAGTAACCAATGTAAGCAGAGGCTGCTCTTCTGTTCCTGGCAGCCTAGACCCAAATAATCACACAGAAGCCATATTAATTACAACACTGTTTGGCCTATTAGCTCAGGCTTCTTATTAACTAACTCTTACATCTTAAATTAACCCATTTCTATTCATTTGTGGCCTACCATTAAAGGTTCAGGGCATCTTTCTCCTTTGGCAACTACTTGACTATGCCTACTCTCTCTATATATCTTTTCCAGCCTGGCTATATTCTGCCCTGTAATAGGCCAAAGCACTTTTATTCATTAACCAATAAAAGCAACACATATACAAAAGGACATCCCACATCA
>LOJH01005006.1:35086-51065 GCA_001685095.1 Ellobius talpinus
GGTGGCTTTGCAGAATGTGAATTGCGGATAGGCGCTTTGGCTCTTCAGTCTGACGGATTCAGCATCTGTCATTTATAACTGGCAGCATTTAATCACCACATTATCATGGGTAAAAGATGGCTGCTGTGCTTCGAGGCATGGTACTGACACTCACATCAGAAAAAGGAGAAAAGAAGACATCAGCCAGGCTGAAACTTTCTCTCCATGAAAGTCCAAATTATTCCAAAAAGTTGTGAAGGACAAGTCTGTTTTGTATCATAATTTAGGAATGATCTTGTAGGTTTCCTTTGCTATAAGAGAGTGCATTAAAACAAATAACAGCAGCAAAAAAAGATTTCATTACATAAAATTATATACTATCAACTAGTTTTCTGTAAGTCCACATTTAAAATAAACACCTAAAACATATTTGTTTGCTTCCTTTACAGTTTGGCAAAATCTTTGAGGAGGTATTATTTGAAATCACAGAAGATTCCTCATCATAGTTTTGTAGTACCAGATCCCTTAGAATTAAGGACAAAAGAATTAGAGATCCTTATATATCTTAGTTGGTAACAAACTATGCTGCTAAGTATTAAAAGAAGGTAAGCTTTTTTAATATAAATCTTATTCACACATTTTGGTTATGATTTAGATGAATATACCTATTGAAATAGCATGTTACTAGTGATATTCCTCTTAAATATTATGGCATTTTTGTTCTTAAAAAATTAACTAGGCCGATTATCCTCTGCAGCCCAGGCTGGTCTTACACTTGCTCAACTTTCTTGCCTCAGCAGCTCAAGTGGCTATACCATGACTTTTATTAGAAACACCAACATCCGCATTTATCCAGCACTGATCATTAGAATTAACATTCATGATAAGGAAATTTTCATGGCAATGTAATTGTCTTTTTATATTTCATCAGTGTATTTACCTTCTTCATCATCAGTCAGTATAATTTTTAATCTTTGCCAATGTCAGAAAAAAAGTAATTCATTACCCTAAATCACAAAACTTTTGGATAAGACTTTAAGTAGTAACACAAGGCTGTGAATTTTGATAAAATTACCTCTAAAATAGGGAAATATTAAAACTAGGCAGTTAAAATATTGTCATTTTCCTGGACCAATATTTTATTTTCTTTGGGAAGGCAGCATTGGGTATGTGTTTGACACTGGAAAAGTTACTTGGTTATTTTACCTTTTTCAATGTCACAAACACATGCCAGAATCTGCTCAGGGATTGGGAGCAGGGTGTTCTCTATACTCTCAGTTTACAGAGTTCATGTTGGTGAGCAAGGCACAGCAGTAGAAATGGCTCAGCACAACCAGTGGGAACAGTAAGTGCCTAAGCACATCATGGTGACTGTTCAGGAAACAGAAATTTCATACAGAAAACTCAGTAGAGTCAAAGCCAATGTTGACCAATGTTGATCAGTTTTCTGGATTATAACTCTTCACATATTATCCTATACCTATACATTGATCAAAAATTTCAAAACAACTCAGAAACAGGATACTAGAACACTTGGACTTATTAAGTGATCCTTGCCTCAATGGGTAACTTCCAAACAGGGCTTATGAAAACATAGAAAGGTAAGCTTATTTTGCTTGGCAGGAAATTTCATTAGTGTTATGTCTACTTCTTAACTCTTTCAAACTTGTCCAGCCTATGTACTAGCTCTTTCAGCATTTGAAAAATTCCCCTAGTGTGTTGTTTTACTTCACTGCTTATATTTATTTTGCTTATTATATTCTTTCCACAGAATTGTACTCCCTTCTTCTCCCATCCATTTGTTAAATACTTCATTTATCAAAAAAGTTTAAATTGCTATCCACTTTAAAGTCTTAAACCAATATTCCTACTGTGCTACTTGTTAACAATTTTTGTCAAATAAAGTGTGGTCCTGGATTGTTTGTATTAGTAGCACAAACACAGTATGAGTCAGGGTTTCCATGTCTGTCTCTTCTAGACTTTGTGCTCCTTGAAGGCAAAAACTTTTAGGTTTGTAATTTTTTGCAATGAACTCTAGAAGTTCAAATAATATTTGTTGTGTGACTTAATTTCTTATGATTAAATTCCATTCTGCATAACTCTGAAATTTTTAATACCTATATTAATTTCTTATGGAAAGCCTTGAATTATGTTTACCTTTCCTCATTGTCATATGTGGCTAAAATATAGTCATTCTTACTTAACTTTTGAGAGCACAGAAGTTATCAGATTTAGGGAAGCTCTCATTACCTACAAGATTCTGTTCTACTTGAGTGATTTTTAATAATTGAACAAGGGATATTTTTTATTAGTGTAACTACTACATTAATGACCATATTCTGCTGACATGAGGTTCCATGGCAGGTTCATGAATTTAGCAGAGAAGGAGCTACAGTAATTTTTCTTCCCCTGCCTCTGTAAATGCTGCAAAAATGCCTTAGAACTATATATAAGTGGATCTGGCTGAAGAACTAAGAATCCTTCATGCATCTTCAAGTGAATCAGGAGTGGGCATGGTATATAAGTGCTAGCCATCTGCAGATGAACGCCAGGAGTCCTCCACAAACCAAGGGCTAGAGAGAACTGCTAGAAAATGTCTCTTCCAAGCCATGCTAATTTCACAGAAAAGCCTGAACTGCTTGCTTTGTTGAATAAATCACAGTTAACCTGTTAATACTGTTTAATAGACAGTAGACAGAGGAGTGAGTATGGAGATACCTATGCTAGTATATTACTGGGCAGCAGTTACTGCTTCCCAGAGGAGAGAGGAGCTAAATCCTTCCAAAAGCAGCAAGCGGGCAGACAAACCAATCAGTGGGGAAAGAAAGGGAAACAGCAGATTTCAGATTTCAGTATTTATCGCAACAAAGGGATGCTGTTTTATAGCCAAAGTGAAAGTTCAGTGGTAGAAGCGAAGGAATGCAAACATACCTTCTGTAAGGGGCTGCGTTCTTTAATTTGACATTATCATCTTTCACCATCTCCGCAAACAAACAGCAGCAGAAATCCAAAACACGTTTTTTGCTTGATTTGCAAAATGTCAGTAGAGCCCACTTCCTCATCTCTATTGGGCAAAAAGGTTTTATAAGTATAATGAAAGTATAAAAATATAGAAGGCATATGAATGGTTATATCATTCCTAATTAAAAGTCCTTATATCATAGCTTAAAAATAGCTTAATGTAGGGTGAGAATACATTTGCTCTACCCATTTGATGACTGTAGATATTTGATTAAAGCTTTTCTAAGTGTATCTATATAAAACTGTTAGCAATAGTTTCATTGATCAACATATGATATATTTGTACATAGTAGTGTTTGATATTATGAATAAACTCTAAAGGATAAGTATCAAATACATTCAGAAGAAGCTCTATTACCCAATATTGATAAGAATTTAACTGGTTGTGCAGTTTTCTACTTTTATGTTTCTCTTTTGTTCTTGTGCTGGTTTTATCTACATTTTCTCATTGACTCGGGCTAGCCTTGACTCACTCTGTAACTGAGTTGGCTCGACCCTTCTGTCTCTCTCTAGCCTCTAAAGGTTTAGATTACAGGCACGTAGCACTAAATTTAGTTTCCTTGTCACTTCTAATTTAAGTGTATGTGTGTGTGCATGTGCACACGTGCGTGTGTGCACATGTGCATGTGTGCACAGTTTACTAGTGTGGCTACCAATTAAATATAATTAGGATTTTGTCAATTTAGGTCTAATTGTTGCTCTATGAACTAAATCTAGTTAAGATTTTTGTTGATTTAAGTCTGGTAAAAAGGTGGGAGAGGGGAAATCATGGTCAGAATGTATTGTATGAAGAAATTATTTTTCAATAAAAATAAAAATATGAACCTGTGTGATTTCATAAGTTATCCATGAATGGGAAAAGTACCAATCATGCTAATAATGGTGCATAGGCTCATAAAAGTTCCATTTCTTAGTGGAAACCTGTAGAGTGTGGTAGATACATAGCTCGAAAGCCAGTTAGCAAGCTGCAATATGGTATTGACAGCCCGAGTGTTAAGGTCAAGCAAAGTTGAGCAGCAACATTATTGCCAGCCATTCTTCCTTGTAGATCCGAACTTTAATCCACAGCGATTGTTAAAGCCTCAGGTGGAGGTTGGGTGATAATGGTGGCTGTTATCCTAAGGAACAGATGGTAGAGGGAGTGACACCTATAAATGTGCAGGCTGTGCTGCTTCAGTGACAAGATGCTAAACCCTTCTGGCACCGAAGTAAAAAAGACAGGTGTCTTGACACCCAAAGAAGTATCAAAACTCTGCCTCTAACCACATATAACAGTGGACCGAATTCCTCAACTTAAATGACTGAAGATATAAAATGGTATAAATTGATCAGGATGATTTACTCTTGGATCTTTCCCTATATTCTGTCTTTCCTCTCTCCTTCATTTTATCCCTCACTCCCAAACGTTCCCCTTATTATTTATTCTCCACGAGTCTTCATTTCTCCATCCTAATGTTTGCATTTTCTGTCTCTTCTAATAGTACATTAACACAAGGTCACTGTAATGCAAGCTTCTCCTGTTACTGGGTTATGGAATTTATGTGAAAATCCCCTATGTCTTTTCTTTTATAGACTTAAATGTACTAGTGAAATTTTAGTTACATTTATGGATGCAGTGGTATAGTGGGAACTTAGTCATCTCCCAGTCTTTTCTTTACATATTTGTGTGTATGTGTGTTCATATGTAGATATATGTGATGACTCAGTGGACAATGTATAATAATAATGTGAATATATGTGTGTGTGTATGAGTGGAAGGTGTGAGTTTGTGTTTGTATATGTGTGTGTTAGTGATTTATTATCATTATAATTAGCATGTAAAGTACATAGAATCATTTGGCCAACAGGGAAAAGACAATAGTGTAAAAACCAATTTAACGAATGTACTTACTTTAAGTTCCATTATCACTTCAACAGATTACTCCTTTTAAAAGGTATTAAAGCTGATAACATTTAATCTACTTGCTTGAATGTAACAGAATTTCTTTGAAGCTAATGAAAAATAAGGTTCAATAACCAAGTAGAATAACTGTTCAAGTTTAGGTCTAATTCTTTCAAGTAAACATGATCTTACAACTGACTCACTATAAGCCATTTTTAATTGATGTAGTCAAATATCTGCCTAGAAAGAGGGACGAATATGATGAAACAATAAAATACTTTATATTATCCCAATTAAATCTTCTGTTCTAGTCATGAATAAATAAAAAATTCTTTATAGATCTTGAAATATAACAGGAAGGATGCTTGGCATAGTTTGCTGCAGTGTTAATATGAGCAAGGGACACCATCATAGACAAGGCAGTGAAGATATTTAGAGCTAATTAAACCTTGAGCCTGTTTCATTGTATCTATAAAATCAGTGACATATCCAAAATTAATCCTAAGTTATTGTTCTAAATTCTATCTCCTTTAAGTTCATACATGGCAAAGGGTGGTTATTCACTGCTACAATAAATCTACTATTTGACCAGTCATTGCAGACTGCTTTGTGGCATGTGTACAGTAAGGACTAAATAACTGTGGAAACCCAAGATATCCACAGACAAATCCGTGATGACTGGAAGGTTTTCATAGATGAAATGTGGGTTCATGTTGGTGGTGTTCTGACTGTGATATGACAATGTGCTACACATTCCTATCCTGTGCCTGAGGAGATTGCTCAGTCAGCAAAATGTCTGCTTGGGGATCATGAGGACTTTGTCAAAAGCCAGATACATGGTAGATGTCTGTAACTCCAGAATGGAAGGTGTAGACAAAAGCAGGTGCCTGGAGCTTGTTTGCAAGCAAATCTAGCTGAATCAGAAAGTGCTCCACACTCAACAATAGACCCCATCAGAAAGTTAAGTTCAAAATGAACAAGGATGACACCTAATACAACTCATCAATGTTGATTTTCTATTTCCATAGATATATAATTTCTTTTATACTTCTATGTTAAGACACCAGGACCAAGGCATCCAATAGAAGAGGGATTTAATTTATCATATTGTTCCTGCAGATAAATAGTTTATCATTCAACTCAGGGAATCATGGCAGCAGTCAGTCATGGCAGTCAGAACAACAAGCTAAGAGCTCATATATTAAACCTATAACTAGAAATGAAGATTAAAATTGAAATAATGTCTGACTTTGAAACCACAAAGCCAGCCCCCAATGGCATACTTTCTCCAGCAAGTTCACACCTCCTCCAAGAGCTCTACAAACTGGGACCCACTATTCAATGACAGAGTTGGGGGGGGCATTCTCATTCAAAACATCACAACATATGTACACACTACGATGAGCATCTACACAAACATATGCACGCATGTGCGCACACACACCATTTTATTTATGCTACAGATAATGTGCAAACACTATTTTGAAAAAAATATATCAGTAACATGAGGCCATTTTAGACTTGTTAATTTGCTTTATTTTACAAACAATTCTTACAAAATAAAATCTAATCAAACAAAGAGGCGTTATCTTTTATCATTGTGTTTCACTACTAAAAGTAACTGGTTTCTGGATTATTTTAGTGGTTTTATTAACATTTTGGGTGCCATACAAATTGCTTGGTTTTAAAAGTTTATTTATTTTTCCATGCTACCATTCAACTTCCAAACTCTAAACTATTAGATTAGAGTGCATATGTGCTCACATGATGTCTTGAATTATCCAAATTCTTAATGTTAACAATACTAGCGCCATAAATTATCTTAAATCTGTGAATTATTAAATCCAAAATATATCCCTATGTTCTGTATTTACTAAAAGTTTATGTCCACATTGTTTTCATCTACTTTGTCTTAAATGTTTTATCTAGAGGCGTGCATTAATCCTGAGTGCTCACTATTAGTGTGGAATTTTTATGTGCCCCTGGAATAAATCCTAAAGGAGACATATGGACCAACAAGACCTTACTTTCAGTGACTGCATTATGTAAAACCATATGCATATACTTTAATAGACCCTCAGAGTTTTGTGAAGTAAAATTTGCAAACCATGCTAGTAGAACAAAGTAAGCATTCTAAATAGGATATTATTGATTTCCATTGTAAAATTCATAACTCGGGTCTTTAAAAGTCTTGAAATAAGTATCTATTGACTTTGGATCAGTGGAACAAAGATTTTTTTGGTGCATAATTTAATATGTTTGGGTGGCAATTGATATTCTATAAAATTTTTTACTGTTAAAAAGTCCAAATGGTAGGACAGAATCTAGAAAGTGAAGTATATATCTATAAAATTTTTACAACAGAATATTATTGTATGCATGCATAGAAATTCCAGAACCTTTATATTCTTATATTTTGTAATTCTAACAATCCCACAAAGCAAAAATGATTTTATTGAGTGGTTTACCAGTAGAGCACTGTAATGATTTCAGTGTTTCACATAAGTTAAATATCATGTATAATGCTTCAAAATTACCGCTAACACAAAACAGAGAATAATTGTCAAACATTAAGTTTCCTATGTTTTTTACAACTCATGGACCATGATTTTGTTGTAGTCATGCAAACTGTATTCATTTTATTATGTACTTAATTGCAAAAGATCATGCTTGTATTATCAGAAGTTAGTAGTGAAATAATAAAAATTATTCCACTTACTCTTGCAATAATGCCAGTATATGGAGTCAGTTGATTGCTAGCTTCACACAATCGCCTTCACTTTGCTAAAGCCTAGTAGTCTTTACATAGGCAGGTATATAATCTATTTAGAAATGGTCTTGCCTTTGAGTATTAAGTTGTTTATTTTGTTTGATTGATTATTGAAATTTATCTCCCACAGAGAGACTACAGCAACTGGCTAACAGACAAAACAACTTTGAAAACAATTCATGTGATTAACCTCTTATGTGAGACTTTCATTTTTTAATCCTGTACATGGTTTTATAGATTAAATTGTGTTTAAATATACCTGTACCCAAACACAAATAGTATACATGAGACTTGGCACTTGAGAAATAAATAGGGATGCTAGATCCACATGAGAGAACGGCTGTTTAAAACCTTTGCATAAATATAGAATTTTCTTTAATTGTTGATTAAAATATAGTTTTTATTTAAGTGAAATCATTAAGTAGGCTTCTGCTTTATGCTTTATCTAAATATCCTTTCAAAATAGATTAAAAGTGAAACAAGTAAGGAAAAACTGATAGTTCTTTAAAAATATTGCACCGGGCGGTGGTGGCACATGCCTTTAATCCCAACCCTTGGGAGACAGAGGCAGGCAGATCTTTGTGAGTTTGAGGTCAGCCTCAAATTCCAGGATAACTGGGGCTGCTACACAGAGAAACTGTGTCTCGAAAAAAACAGAGAAAAAAAAGAAAATATTATATAGGAATACATCTCTATATAATAGAATTCCACAAAGCAGACAACACTGCAAACTATATAGACAAAGTTAATATATCTGACTATAAAAGCTAACAGGACCATGCATGTTGGCACATACCTATATAAAGGCATGTTGGAAGTCAAAATAGAAGAAGGGGCTTCGAGGTCAAGATGGGCTACAGAATGAACTGCTTGTTCAACAGCAAGAATAAAAATACCCTACCAACAAGAAATGAAGATAATCTCATATAATGAGACATCACAAAACATTGAATAAAAATTAAAATAGAACACTTGTCATTTTTCGACTTGTGAAGGATTACTATTCAAAATATTTCATGTACTCCTATGCAAAAATATGGTAAAACAGTAATCATTTGAAAAAATAATGGCAAAATACTTTCTGGGACAGCTACATCTGAGGATGTAGTCTGATAATAGAAAATTTCCTTAAGATGCTCAAAGCCTTGGGTCCAACAGTAGAAAAATAAAACAGAATTATAGAAGAAAAGTAAGCAAAATGCTTGTATGTTTATAAAATATTATCCTATCTTGTTATCATGAAAAATCTGAGGAAAGCCACCATGAAATAGTATCTCACACACACCAACTGATAGAAGAAATAGAGGTTTGTCCATGCCAATAGTCTGTGTGTACATTTATTGCAGTCTGGATAACTTATAGAAGGGATAGTTTAAAACATTTCCAATTGAGCCTTACCCCAAGAACCCCATGCCCCTAACCATTTCCACTACAAAATGATTGTCTACACACCTTGGCTGAAAACAGTGTAGGTAATATTAGTATCAACCAAAGGGACAGGTTTCTTAATACTTAGTGCAGAATAGAGGTTCTAGATACCACTTATAATTAGGTGTTGAGAATGCAACATCACAGATAACCAACAAAGTTATGCCCCGCTAGATCTTGCATTTTGCGAGAAAACTGAGAGAAAGAGCAAAACAAATGAGTTATTTATAACTTTCATGGCAGATAAAATGGATAGTGAGATCAATAGAGCATACAAGACTAGCATAAAATGCCGAGAGGAAGTTGTGTTATTAAGTTTGATTTCGTTCATGGAGGGAGAAAACATATGGAGCTTATTTGCAATTGTAAGGGTAGTTTCAGTGGCTAAGTACAGGCTAATTTCCAAGTCAACATATTTCTAAATTGAACAAACAACACCAATAACAAAAGCAGAAGATAAGTCACAGTGGATGGATTAGTGTCATAGTGGTTAGAGGTGCTCAGGAGATACAATTTTAAGTTGGCTGGGCCGTCAAGTAAAGAAACATTTCAATATGCCTCAGGATAGCAAAATTTAAAACAGAAATTCCTCCAGTATTAATAGTCTGACGGATACAAACTATAATCCTCCATGGAACTTGCCTTGAGGTAGAAGAGTACTTGGCTATGAAGGCAAAAAGACATTTACAGGGGTCTCATTGTTGCCAGAGTTTACCAAGCTGAACTTGAGCCAGATCCTTGGGGACTGAACTACCCATTATCCAGAGGAATTTTCTGAAGATTGAAGAGGACAGCATCCATAAATATCTTAAGGCAGACAGTGACATATACAATGCACTGTAGATGGAGGAGGCTCATCATTGAAATTATTTCCTAGGGGATGATAAACAGAGAGCCTTCGTGAAGAAAGCAGAAAGAGAATGAAGGACAAAGATATTATTATTATTTTTAAGTGGAGCTTTTGAAAAGGAAATGAATTCTGGAAATTTCAATCAATCTGTAATTATAAGTTGGGGAAATTGAGTCTGGCTCTTGAATTGACAGGAAGTGAGAAAGCCAAATAGGAAAGGGGCAGGCAGTGGACACAATCTCCATGCAATAACCCTGCTGGGAGAATGCACCTTTAGTTCTCTGAGACTGGCTTGCTTTGTTTGATTTTTCCCTTGAGCTTTTAAGATACTGCTTGGGAGGGCCAGAAAAACACACACACACACACAAAAAAAAAACTGTTTTTCTTTGTGTCTAGAGAGATTCTAGAACAAAAACAACCAGCAGTTCAGAGAAGTCTGTGAGTTAAAAACAACTCCAAAAAGTCATGTGTGAATGATAGGTACATGGTGAACGAAACAAGCAATATGGCATTTAGTTTTGCAAATGCATAATATTTACCAATCCAATTGTTATTACACACACACATAATTCTGTACATATACATGTTCACATACATATGCATTCCACATATCAGACACTAGTGGAGATAGTAAATTAAATCATAAAGCTTGCCTTAAGTGTATGGGATGATGTCTTAGATGTTAATACCACTTGCTCTTCATGCAGAAAACGCACGTTTGGTTCTCAAAACCCATCCAGTTGTTTGCAACCAGATCAAAATCTCACTAATGCCATGGAAAATTTAAAAATTTAAAACTTTATTTCTCTATATTGTTCCATGCAGCACCTCTTTTAATCCACACATTATCCTCATGGTTATATGGATGCAGGTGACCCTGTAAGTACTGTTCTTCAAATGCACATGATGTCTGTAAAGCACCCCTTTTGGCATAAGGCTGATTTTCATAACATTGGCAATTATTAGACAAAGCAACTTAAAATTATATCACTTCTTACTGAAGTTGAGTACTTTATACAGCACAGACAGACCAAATAATATTGATGTGCCCAGGAGAGGAAGAAAATGCATTTTGGACATTTACAGAAATTAAAATCGGGGCCAATCAGCTTTGCAGCCAAAGGGTCTTGAAGAAACCCTTCTCTAAAAACAGATACAGGTTTTATTTTTTCTTAATAACTAAATAAAATGATGTAGCATGAAGCAACTATTTAATACCTAGGCAATAAAAACAGTCAACATTGTTATCTGATTTTATTAAAACAATATCACCTTACTGACTCCAAAATTTCAAGTAGCGGTAGCTCTCTGCACAGATAGATGAATGACAATCTCAGGTTGTGAACTTTTTGGAGGAGGTTAGGAACCACAAACCTGAACAATGATCAGTGAGTGAACATCAAGATGCAGCATGACCCATGCATGGCCTATTGAGTGATGTTCCTCTATTAAGGAAAATGGTGAAACAGTCAGTGAGTTAAGACTCTCATTTTGTCAATAGCTTTCTATTGAATTACAGAATAAGAGGTTGTAGATCAGAATGATAGACATGCAGAAATTTCTTCCTAGTGTTCTTGATATCCTGTGATTTATCAGTAGAACTAAATTTACAGAAGCAGAAATTTAAATTAATGGCACTCTACTTCCTCTAATAGATATATTATCACTCAGGTAAATGTTTTTAAAATAAATATATTTCTTTCAGATTACGACAAGAGAATTTTTAATCACACAGATGCAAGTTAAACAAAATTACAAGCTTCTATATTTCCGTCAAGAAGAAGGCAATGATAAGATGATATAATCTTAGAAGATATCACTTTGAAGTTTTGTGTTACCTATAAAAAGTCATGTCTAACTTAAAATATCCTCACCAACTTTATAAAAACATAATAAGTTATTCATGCATGGATATATTCATTGATTAACATATCTTATACTTAAGAATTAGAAAAATCCTACAACATCCAACGGTAGTTCAATGATTTGTTTAATTCTACACATTTTGGTATTTTTGAGAGCATTTAATAGCTAATGGAATTCATATCATGTCAAATAGATAAAACAAGTGTAAATATGTGGTTGATAATAGTTCTCTTTTCAAAATAAAATATAATTAATATTTGTTGGGTGTTACATTTATAACTTAATGATAATGAAACTGTTTCAAAAAAGAGAGAAAGGAGAGATATTATAAACAAAAAGAAGCTTTCAAAATTTAGAGAAACTATTAACAGATATTTAGGAATAGATATTCTTTTAGGAGAATATAGAAAATACAACAATGTCCAGTTTCTGCTTAGAAATAAAAAGCTACATTACCTCCAGCAATTTAACATTGTATTAATATGAGAATAGTATTTGCAGATTATTTTTTATATGTTTAAATTATGTGTTCAAATGAGTGTAAAAGATTTCTGTGTTCACAAAGAAACCTATAGAAACATTTTATTTGAACAGTTCTTTGGAATAAATGCCTATGTAAATAAAAGCAATAACTTAGATGTAGTATTAGCAAAGTCTATCAATGAGGATTAAGTTCAGCTGCATATAATAAATGAAAAGTTTTGGTCACTTAAAATACCTCAACATTAGCCTGGGGACATAGTTTAGTAACAGAGGACTTGAACAACATGTAGGAGTTCTTACATTCAATTCAATCCTGAACACAATTAAAACTAAATAAGCAAAAATAAATAAATAAAAGGCACATGAAAATTTTCATACTGATTTATCAAAACATGGGTTTTACTTGAAGATGAGTGGTAAGGGTTTCTGGATTTCTTCCCAGTATGCATAGAGCTGGAACGTAGGTAACTGTTTGCAATTCTACCACAAGTACTTGAATGCTTTCAGAACCTAAACTGCATTGCTGCTTCCAGGTAGTTAGACTCATTAAATAAGGAAAAGAAGGGAAGCAAACCTTATGTAAACAGAATTTTGAGATATGCTTCACATTTCCTCTGATAGCACATTGGTCAGATTTTAGATATTTTGTAGCAACTAAATATAAAACAAAATTATAACATCTCAACATTTATGTCCATGGCAAGTCATGGGTTGAACATTATCTGTTGGGTTCCATGGCAGGAAAAGAAGAACGCCTCCGTGGCTAGACAATGATCCGGCACGGAACATGGAATTCAATTTCAGCTGTAGATAACTGTGATCTAGCTATCCTTTCCTTGAGAATATTTATGTTTAATTTAGCCTGTTTTTGAAATTCTTTTCAATCATATAATTTAATTTTGTTCTTTGGACGCTTGGGATTTATTCTGTTAATATTTCAACTCTCAGAGAAAATTAAATCATACTCAGTGCCACAATAGCCCTTAAAATTCATTTTAATGGAACATATATGTGATCTCGCATAGGGTTAGATGATACTAAAGATATTTCAACACTTCTATGTTGTACTAAAATCAAATTATAAAATACATAATTAGAAAAAGAGAAATGTGTTTAGAGGAAAGTTTAAACTGTGTCAAATCCAAGTATTACACTTGCTGAGAGAATAAAACTATTATTTTGTCGATCACACCATAATATTTATTATTTTTGTTTTGTAAATAAACTTAAATACTAAAATAATAACAATATAAATCTACATGCATGATTAGTAAACATAAACCGTTATGATTTTTTATGTAATAATGCATGTTTAGCTCAGTTGTCCTGCATTTCTCTATTGTTATGGAAATTGTTCATTACTTACCAGTCTTCACAAAGCAGCTGCAGTAGAAGGAAACTCTACACAGCCTGTGCTCAGATACCTACAATCTAGTTGTTCAGTATTTGACCTAGTTGGTAGCCTCTCTCACACTGATTTATCATACAACATGAGTCCATCACAGATGAGCTATGGCAAGGCATAATAGCATGAGCAAAGAAAATCTGATCCCCACTTTAGAATGCTGGACATAAAATAGTGAGGAAACAATTGAGAGTCTTGGAAGGAAAGCTAACTAATTGAAACACTATATGCAAAAATGTTGGAGTCAGTTTTCTGAGACCACATAGTGGCAAAAGCTGAGCAAATAAAGGAAAACAACTGTACAGGAAATTGAGGACTTTTAAGTACTGATGAAAAATATAAAGCTAACACAAAGAGCGTAGAAATCTAGGAGCAACCAAGATCACAGGTGCTCCCTCCCACCAGCTAAATGACCCTGGAATTACTTTGATCTGGTCCCGGAACAACCTTGTTATTATAGTGAATGCCTGAATTTCTTTGCTGGGAAGAATGAAACCACATGCATGTGCGATTGTTTAATCTATGTTAAATGAGTCATAACTGCATAGAGTCATTAATTAAGAAATGTTAATAATACTCATCACTACATGACAAAAAATGGTGCTTGTTCACTTGAGTGAAGTTCTATGTAATTACAAGTTATACGACCTATCCCACTTTTTGAGATACTCTTTCTGAACAAATTTAAATCATTTCTGTCTTATGAAATTGCCTAAGACTGTTTGCCTAAAATATTACTTCATTGGGAGACAGCAATGTAACTTTTAGTGAGATACATTAGCTTTCTGTGAGATAAAATTAATATATAGGAATATTTTGTGTTTGAAATACCTCTTAACTTAGCCTTTCCACATTCCCCTTGGTCGAAAGCACATGTGATAACAGCTTACCATATTTGGAAGTTTTGCAAATTGTTATAATTTGTATCCCATTTGTAAATATGGCTACCAGATGAGAGCCATTTCTCCTAACTTTCCTTTGTAACTCCAGTTCCTTTTTTAGAATAGAAAATAATTGATGTTGAATATGTATTGAACAAAATGTATATCATATTAAGCATTGACTCTGTAATTAAACTTCTGAATAATAACTTACAGGAGATAAAAAATAATTTGGTAAATACAATGATTGTAAAATCCCAGCTACAGTTGAGGCTGCTCATTACCATAGTGGTGGTAGTCAAAGAGGGACTGAGTACTAAGGAAAGCAACTCAGAAAATGAGGCAAACCAATTAAAATAGAAAAATGAAAATGCTAGCACTTTAATATGTTGATGTTAATTAAGCAAAATAATCAAAATATTTTAAATTACTTTGCATAATTGTAAGCTTAAAAGAATTACCTACTGTTGGTCAAATCATTTTTTTTAGAAAATATCTTATTGTTCTTTATTATTCAAGCTATATTCCCCACTCCTCTGAGTTAAGAGCAGGACTCCAAGAGATGATAGCCAAATAGGATGAAACAAGACACAATAAGACAAGGTAAAAGCCATTGCATCAAGGTTGGACAAGGCAACCCAATGAGTGGAAAAGACTCTCAAAAGCAGGCAAAACAATCAGAGACACACCCATCCTACTCTTAGGAGACCCAGAAAAACGCCAACGCCAAGGCGCTGTTGCAGACCCACACAGGCTCTGTGTTTGCCACTTGAGTTTCTGTGAGCTCCTATGGGCATGCTTACACGATTTGTGTAGGTCGTGTTTTGCTGGTGTTCTACAACTCCTCTTTCCTTCCTCCCTTCAAGGAGATTTCCTGATCTCTGAATGGAGAGTCCCCATGAAGACCTCTCTACTTTAGGCTTTCTTCGTGTCTGGCTGTGTGTCTTTGCACCTGCTTCCATCTGCTCCCAGAAGGAGCCTCTCAGCTGACCATTACACAGGAAGCCGATATGTGGATGTATCAGTGCATCTTTAGGAGTCATTTCATCGAATTGTTTTTACAAGTTGTGTTTGTTTCTTCCCTAGGACTCTTGACCTAGCCAGTCTCTGATTTTTGGCCATCCAGGAAGGGTATGGTATGGGCTCCCTCTCACACAGTGGGCCTCAAGCTAAACCAGTGTTGACCCCTCCCATACTTCTGTAGCACCAGTGCCCCAGCACATCTTACAGGCACAACAGATTGTAGGTCGAAGGTTTCTGGCAGGGTTGGTGTACAGGGTTTTTCAAACCATAGCCTATAGAGTACCGTCATGTGCCAAAGAAACTAGAACACAGGGGTGAATATTTTCAAAAACGTTAATACACACACACACACATCCATACCCCAATCTCTCTCTCTCTCTCTCTCTCTCTC
>LOJH01005007.1:4543-22092 GCA_001685095.1 Ellobius talpinus
GCCTCAAACTCACAGGGATTCACCTGCCTCTGCCTCCCGAGTGCTGAGATTAAAGGTGTGCACCACCACAGCCCAGCCAGCCTCTGCCTCTTAATGCTAGGATTATAAGCATATGCCACCATGCCAGTTACAGGCTTTGTAGTTTTTGCCAGCTCACTATACCGTGGATTAGAGATCCTAAGAGCCTCCCATTGGCTTTGGTTGATAACTGTTGATAACTAGCTCTTGCCTTTTACAGAGTCGGGAGCTGCTGTCTGTGAATTCTTTCTGAAAGCTGCCTGTGGCAAAGGTAAGAAAATCTTGACTTCCTCACATCCTTCCTGAGGTCCCCTACTTTGTCTGCTAGCAGATTTACAGGCCACCAGGTCTGCTTGTGTTGCTTTCTGTAGATAGATGTCCCTAAAGGAAGCTATGGCTTGGATAGGCCAGGAGGATGATTCTACCCAAAACTTAAACACAGACTGAGCCTGCCTAACTTAGAGGCTGCTCTCTTGTGTCACAACCTTCTCAGACATGGCACATTGGGGGTATAGAGGCTTTCAGGAACTTCTCAAGGTTCCAGAATTGCATGTAGCAACACCCAGTGTTTGAATACAGACTTTTCTTCTTCTTTTTTTTTAATAATTCCAGTGTGTACATGCTCTTCCTCAATGGCTTCTTTCTTCTGGGGTCTTGTTGACACTAACCAGACCTCCACTGAGGCTCTGGGAGCCTGGTTATCCATTAATTCATAGGTAATGGTGGGCAGAACCTTATGTGTCATGCATACACCTGGGCATCTTCCTCCCTCTGAAAATTTATTTAGGAAACTAAATTTTAATCATAAACTTGAATAGGGAGCAAGACTCAGAGCAAAGGGATGGTTTGAATGGGTAAATTGAATGGGAGTCCAGTGAGTTTGAACTCCACAATGCAGTTACTTGCTGTTGAAGCAGAAGGCCTTGGAGGTAGACCAAATAGCTTGACTTCATGGTTGAGTCCATTTTTAAATTCCTTTATTAATTAGATTAAGTATTCCCAAAAGGGATTCCCAGTTCCCCAGATAATATGTGTCCTGAAATTTCCTAGGAATATGACCAACCATCTTTTGCTATAAATCCATCCTTAATTCATGGTACTGTAGTTGACCCATAGCTGCTAGCTACATACATGTGCTGACCAATTAAAATCTGTAGGCATAGTTCTTCAGTCACACTGCTGTGAACTCAAATGCTCACCAATCACATGAGGCTAGTGGCTACTATTCCGGATAGTAAAGATGTAGAGCATTTCTTTCCATTGTGGCCAAAAGTTCTTCTGGGCAGGGTTGGTCTCATCTTTGTCAGACACAGCCTTAGTCTCAGCAGACCTGCCAGCAGTTCTGGCAAGCCATCAGTTGCAAGTGTGACATCCCCAGAGGATGGGTCTGTCCCATTGGGGTAGGACACTATCCTATCCTGCTGCAGAAGGATACTGCTCCTGTTGATGCATGTCACATCCCTTCAGTTATAAAGCTGATCTTAATCTTGAGGCATTTTTCATAGGATATGGCCTCCCTGGAGTCCTGGAATCTGCTAATGGCCCTCTTTATCCTGTAAGGCGTACTTTTTTACCTGTGTACCACCAGAACTGTTTTTTGTTTAAGAAACCAGCTGACCCACCTCAGACTTGTTATGTATCTGTGTTATGTATCTGTCTTACGCTAGTGTCTGTGAAATTATGAGATGATATTTTAGTGTTTTGTTGTTTTTGTTTTGAGACATGGTCTCAATGTGTAGGGCTGTTAGACCTGAAACTCCCTATGTAGACCAGGGTGGCCTTAAACTCACAGAGATCCATCTGCCTTTATCTCACGGGTGCTGGGCTTAAAGGTGTGTGCCATAACACCCTTCAGTGTAACTGGAGGTTTCTCTCACACCCTCCAGTTCCCAAATAACCATTTTGAGACTTAATATTAATTATAAATGGTTAGTCGATGGCTCAGGCTTATTGCTAGCTAGCTCTTACATTTAAATTAACTCATCTTTTTTGTTGTTATTGTTGTTTTGTTTAGTTTTTCAAGACAGAGTTTGTTTCTTTGTATAGCTTTGGAGCCTGTCCTGGAACTCACTCTGTAGACCAGACTGGTCTCAAACTCAGAGATCCACCTGCCTCTGCCTCCCCAGTGCTAAGATTAAAGGCATGTGCCACCACTGCCTGGCTAACCCATGTATTTCTTATCTGTGCTTTTCCACCCACGTGGTTTTATTTAATCGAAAGTTTCTCTCCTGCTCGCCAGTTCCTGAATAACCACTCAGGTTTAATATTAAAAATGCTTAGCCAACGGCTCAGGCTTATTAGCTAGCTCTTACATTTAAACTAACCCATTTTTAAATCTATGCTTTGTCACGTGGTTCTTGGCTTGTTACCTCATTTTTTACAGGTCTTGCTTCGTTGGCGGCTGGCTGACTTGCTGACTGGTGTCTGCCCTCCTTTCCCCTGTATTCAGTTGGACTTTCCTGCCCAACCTTATTCTGCCTGGCTATAGACCATATCAGCTTTATTTATCAACCAATGAGAGTAACACATTCACGGTGTATAGAAGGATAGCCCACATCACAGCCATATTTTAGTTAGGTTTTTCTAAAATACTTTAAACTCAAATACATGGCTATTAAAATATAAAGTGGGCTAGAGCAATGGCTCCAGAGTTAGGATTACTGACTGCTCTTCCAGAAGACCCAAGTCCAATTCCCAGCACCCACATGACTCTCAAAACCCTCTGTAACTTCAGTTCCAAGGGATCTGACACCTTCCCCCGCTTTCTGGCCCCTGCAGACACTTACATACCCATAAAATGCAGTGTTTGCTGGTTTGCCACCTAAATCCACATTGCCTTCTCCAGAGATACCTCTGCTGGTGGTTCAAAGTGTAGGATGACAGCTCTCCAGCTCCCGCTAGGTTCATTTCCACCTGAACCTATATATCTCTTCACTCTTCCTTGGCAGGGGGCATGTGTCCATTCCGGCACATTAGTGGTGAGAAGACAGTTGTGTGCAAACACTGGCTGAGAGGACTGTGCAAGAAAGGGGATCAGTGCGAGTTCTTGCATGAGTACGACATGACCAAGATGCCCGAGTGCTACTTTTACTCCAAGTTCGGTAAGGCACATAGAATCCTGGGAGGTTCGGCTCTTGGGCAGAGCCTGGCAGCCTGAGCTAGTTCTTCAGTAAGGGGATGATATTGTTCTCTGTGCTCTGTCATAGCTTCAAGGCCATTGTGTAATAGCTTCATGTCCTTGTGGCACTTCTGGTTTTGGAGCACTTTGGGATATTGAGACTAACAGGGGTCTGGCTGGAAACTTTGTCTCTGTTCATGGCAGCCTTGCCCCTGAAATCCTCATCTCCTGGCATGGTCACTGATCACCCCCAGCCTGAGTTTCTTCTCTCTGGGAGTACCCCCAGCCTGAGTTTCTTCTCTCTGGGAGTGTGCTCCTAGGCAACAGCGTGGCTATCCCAGCATTCCTCGTAATAGCAAGTCTGGGGCTGTCTTGTGAAAATGAACCGACTCTTCCCATAAAACTAAGATTGTTTTGAGCTCTGATTAGAGATCACAAGGCTCCTACTGTTTGGGGTGAGCTGGATAAAGAAGCAGGGACGGAGTGGAAGTGGTAGAGCTGGTACAGAACTTATTCCCCAGGGTCTCTGCTCTGGTCTGCTGTTAGTGGTGTCTCAGGAAATTCTGATGGTCAGCCCAAGGGCTTCAGCCCCAGGTCCTGTACTGCCAAGAAGAAAGTCAGGAGGCTCCAGAAAAGCTGAGTATTGGGCATGTGTTGAGCTTTCAATGCACTGTTACTAGAGGACATATTGGTTATTCCAGCATCCCAACAGGCTTGGGGTTTGTTATTATTGTGGGTTTTGGTTTTTTTGATACTTGGTTTTGCTCTATATTGGTCTGTAATTTACTATGCACACCTGGTTTGTTTTCACTATTCAGTGAACCCCCTACCTCACTCAGTCTCCCAAGTGCTGGGCTAACAGGTGAGAGTCACCATGCCTGGCTTTGGATGCTGGTGCCTTAGTTTCTTTTTTTTTTTCCTTAATGACATTTATCATTGGTGATAACCCTTGCCTGTTTGCTTTGTTTTTTGAAGCAGTATAAGCTAAGAGATCAAGTTTGTCCCATTTGCCACATCCATATCATTACCATCTCCCACCTTGTCACCCACAGCAGCAGGGCCCAGCTGCAGCTGCAGCTGCTGGCAGATGGGCAACACTTGTGTTGAGCATCCTCTCCCTCTAGGTGTTTGAGGGACAGACCTTTCCTTGCCTGCTAGAGGTTTGCTCCAGTGGCCCAGAGTTAGCTGATTAATTGGTAAACAAGGGGAATAATAGAGAATTAGTCATGGGAAATTCTGTATAAGATATGAATTGGCTTCAGCAGAGTGAACTGGGAAGATCCCAGAGGGAAGTCCTGAGCTAAAGGCTAAGAAAGGTCTAGTAGTGGCTGTGGATTCATCTTGGGCAACAGGAAAGCAACTGTGGCTAGGTGAAGTGGACTGGGGCATTCCTCTACACTGTAAGTAGAATGTGTTAACGTTGATTGCAGAGGGCAGTATGGCGGTGTATCCTGATGCTGGGGGTCCAGCACCTGAAGCTCCTGAGAGGTGCTGGTCCACACATGTTATCTTCAGTAAGGCTTACCCATGCCACCACAGAGACCCAGCTTTAACTCCTAAGTAGTTCTCCTAATGTTTCTCCTAAAGGTCAGAGTTCCTCAAACCTTCTCTGTGACAGCTCATAGATGTGAAGAATCAACAGTCCTGGTCTCGGTAGATACACTTGAATATCTGGTCTCCCGCCACCTAGGGATGCCCCAGATTCACCTGCTTTAGTACCCTCTCAGCAGCAGTGATGTGTGTGAAGCAGGACTTGTCACAGCCCCACAGACTTTGCCCTCAGCTAGTACATGAGCAGGCTGGTCCTGAACACTAGAATCACCTGATCCCGTTGCTTTGGGAGCCAGTCCCAGCACAGTTCCATGAGGCTATGTGTCCACATTTCCTGCAGGGGAATGCAGCAACAAGGAGTGCCCCTTCCTGCACATCGACCCTGAGTCCAAGATCAAGGACTGCCCTTGGTATGACCGTGGCTTCTGTAAACATGGTAGGTGACAGGAGGCCTCCTCAGGCCCACCTAATCCCCAAGACTACCAGATGATCCTCTTCGGACATCACTTCCTCAGCCCTGCCTGGCTCAGCAAACCTGACCTACTGGGGTCATTGAGGCTATTTTTTTGTGTGCGGCAGGTGTTTTACTGTATAGCCCATGCTAGTTTTAAACTCAGTTCTTTTTGGTTGGTCTCCCACGTGCTGGGATTTCAGGTGGGTGCTATCACGCATGGCTGTGGGGCATTTTAGTACCCTTCATTTCCCTCAAGCCTCCCTAGGAAGCTGTGAGCATGATGTTCCTGCTTGCACTTTTGATAAGCTCAGCATGGAGAGACTGGGGTGCTGCACACTCTCCCCTGTGAATAAGAAAGGAAGCCAGCATTTGAAGCTACACTGTGGCTCTCTGAGCAGAGCTCTAACTGGTAGTGGAACACTTAAGCATTGTCTCACTGAAAAGAAGTCTGAATGACCTGAATGCTGGGTTTTACAGGTCCCCTGTGTAGGCATCGGCACACTCGGAGAGTCATTTGTGTGAATTACCTCGTGGGATTCTGCCCTGAGGGACCCTCATGTAAATTCATGCAGTGAGTATCCTGGTACCAGCTCTGCTGCTGCCCTCTGAGTACATCCTAGGTGCACCTGGGCCTTGGTTTCTGGGTGGTATCCACCCTAGGGTCTGGGTAGAGCTGAGAGGTGCGGAGGAGCCACTGCTATGTCTGCTGCTGCTTCTACTTGGAGAGCCCAAAGGCAGCTCTGTGTAGCCCAGCATTTAACCTTCCCTGAGCTGTGACCTTGAGAGTCTAAGGCACACATGTTAACTTGGTAGTTGTGGAGCTGAGCTTCTGTCTGAAGTAACGTGGGGACTGACAAAGCCTTCCCTCCCACTGCTGCTTTGATCCACATTACCCAACCTGTAGCAATTGTATAGTTGCCTGGTTTGTCCTGTGGTCCCTGCCTTACTGAAGACAAGTGGCCAGTGCTGCTACTGGTGGGTCCTGCTCCTCGATGAAAGCCCTGGAGCTTGCATCTGGTCCAGGGATGCCTGCTGGTCACCGAGTGTTTCTGTGCATTGTCAGGAGGGAAAGGAGCTTCCATGTGTGCCCCCTCTCCTGCACAGCGCAAGAACCAGGATGGCCACGCCTTCTTTTAGAGCAGCGCTTGCCCAAGGGCTCCACCATCAGTTCTTTTGTGCCAGTCTCACCTCGTGTCTTAAACTCTGGGTTGTTTGCTGAGAGGGTGAGTGTAGCTTTCCAAACACCACCTGATCTATCTCTCCTCTCATGCCCTATTGTCTCCTTGGACCAGCCCTCGATTTGAACTGCCCATGGGAACCACTGAGCAGCCCCCACTACCACAGCAGACGCAGCCTCCAACAAAGGTATTGTACCCTGGTTCCTCCCTGGCCACATTGGCCTGCAGAGATGGTCTCGTTATCCACTCAGTGTGAGGTCTGCTATAAACCCCACTGGGGGGCCTTGTGAGGAGGGCAAAGGGGAAGGCAGGAGAGGCAATGTACCCTCTCATTGCAACAGAAAAATCAGAGCAAAGCAGTTTGCTTGTTTCAGAAATGGAGGGCAGCAAGCCCCAGAGTAAGTGGGAGATAGGTTCATGTAGCAGAGTCGCCATAAACATGGGACTGTGCAATTGTGGCTCAGTGGTGTCTGCCTTGGGAACTGGGAGCAAGGGCTCGGGCTGGACCCATGTTTGGCTGTTCTTGCTTCTGAGCCAGAACTTTCCCTTTACAAAGGAGGAAACTTGGCCTCCTGAGGGAGTGATTTACCTGATGGGCTACTGCCAAGCAATGGCAGAAGTAGGAGCACAACCAAGGTTGTCTGATAACTGGCCAGTGCTAGCATGGCTCCTGTGGGGATTATAATCACAGACATTTATAAGACTAGCCAGCCCAATCCAATCAGTGTTTATCCCTAAGCATAAGGAAAGAGGGAAATGCCATGGATAAATGGGGATGTATAGTAGCGCTCAAACCAGGGCACCCTGGGCTTGCTGACAGGAGTGAGGCATTAGGCCCAGGGGAAGGGCTGGCCTGCACAACAGGCAGGGCCCTCCTGAAGCCTGACTTTGGCTGGCTGGCTTTTAAGTCAGCTACTACGTCCCATTTTAGTTCTTCCAGTGCCAGAGTCTGAAGGGGCCTGCACAGACCCCCACTGTCAGGAGATGGTGGCACCAAGGAAATCAGACTTCCTGAGGAAAGCCAGACAGTCCCTGGTACAACTGATAGCCTGGGTGTTCATAGCTCTAACCTGACATTTCCTGGGTCAGAGCCAAGACGCCATCTGGTTGGAGGTGCTTTGCTCTGGAATCCCTACTTAAAAGCCCCACTCCCCTTTCCCATGTGACTCCCTAGAGGAGGGCCCTCTCAGCCCCTAGACTGCAGGCCAGCGTGTCAGGCTCCAACTGTTTTTCTGTGACTGTTGCTCGCCGTGTAGGCTGCTAAACATCTGGCTGAACCAAGCGTTCATCCTGACCTGAAGCTAGAACCTCAGAAACAAAAGTAAGGCCTGATCATGCCCTCACCCCACTACCCAGAGACTTCCTCTTGTCTCTTCCATGTTTTCTTTTCTACTTTTAGTTCTCGTTTTTGTGTGTCTGCATGGTGTTTTTCGGACAGCAGCTCCTGCCATCATCACCAGAACTTTCTTTCTGGCCCACTCTCCTGGGGCAGGCCATTGCAGAAGCCCTCTTCCTGCTGGTCATGCAGGAGAGGTCCCGTCCTCTTTTTTTCCGTCCCCACTGGTAGTCCGCGTGCACGTGTTTTCCTGTTTTCCGCAGTAAAACCGTGTTGTGTAACTCTTTCCAGCAAAGTAACAATCCGCCATTACAAAGGTCGTCCTCCTTGATCCAGTTAACGAGTCAGAACTCTTCTCCCAATCAGCAGAGAGCCCCTCAGGTCATTGGGGTCATGCAGAGTCAAAACAGCAGTGCAGGCAACCGGGGACCCCGGCCATTGGAGCAAGTCACTTGCTACAAGGTGAGTCTCAAGGATAGGGGTGGGGATCACTGGGGTATGGGGTAGAGTCTTCAATTAGTGGTCATTCCCTCGCTCCTCAGAAGTGTTATTGCTGGTTTGAAGAGTGAAGGTGGGCCACTGTGGTGGGCTAATCATCATCCTATTTCCTATACTGCCAAGACGGGGTAGAAGAAGGTACACGTGCTATGAATGAGTACACTGTGCTTTGAAGTGAGAATTTCCAGACAAGGTAGAGGAAGAAAATGGAAATGCTTCAGGGTAGAGGGATGCTCAAAGCAGCCTATGTGTGCATGCCAAAGGAACAGGACAAAGCGTTACGCCTACACTGGTAGGAATTGGATTAGGAACACTCACCAGTCTATACAAGAAATGAACTCTAAGTGATAGATAGGCAGAGTCTCATGAGAGTCTGTAGTTGCTTGCTAGACCTTACGTGAGTGTGGACTTGTGTTTGTATCTTTTGGTGAGAGCTGAAAGGTTAAAAACTTGGGGGTCTACCATTGCCATCTGGCAGAAACAAGCCCCCTCCTGTTCTGAGGGATGTGTCCACAGCTAGAGTTCTGAAGGATAAACTTGTGATTTAAAAAAAAACAGAAAATATGCTGGGAAATGTCCCACATGGTGAGTCAGCAGTGACACCTACAGAATTGATGTATGAGGACTTCAGGTGTGGGTGGTGGCGCAGTAGGTAAGACATTTGTTTTGGAATCATGGGGACCAGAGTTTGGGTTCCTAGCACCTGTACATCTCAGGTGGGCGTGGCAGCTTGCCTATCCAGCTCACTAGTGAATACAAGGTCCCAGAGCTAGGTGAGCTCTAGGTTCATTTGAGACCCTGCCTCAGTAGAGAGAAGGAATGCTATGTCACATGTGGGCTTGTATATGTAAGCCTGCACACACACGCACACACACACACAAATGCATAAAAAATACTAGAGGTAGTATCTACATGTGCACACACATACATTCCTAGAGCAAGACTAATCTACGTAACATTCTATCCTCTTTTTTTGTAATGTCTTAGGCTCATTCCATGGCTACACATGGAAATCTGATCTTTTTCAAAGGCTACATAACCACAACTTACTTCACTAGGTCTGTTAAAAGACAAATTATTGATGGCTTTTGTTCCTAATAATAGCACTGATTTGAATACTTGAGTACTAGTTAATTCTTGTCTGATATCTACTGGTGTCTGCTTTTTGCTGGAAGTTCTGAATCACAGGATGCTCATACATGGCTTTAGGTAAGACCATGGCCTAGGGCAGTGCCACACAGCCAGGCATCGTTTGATACCCTGCTCTATGCCAGAGACGTTTGTATCCTTGGGGTGGAGGTGGGGGGAGGCAAGCACTTACAGAAAACTCAAAGGAGTGTGTGGATTCAAGTGCCCTAAGCTCGCTGACTCCACATCTCCTCTCCACTTTCTCTGACATGCTGGAGCTGGTTCTTCAGCGCTAAAATATGGGATCATGTGGAGCTGGGAGGAAGAGCTTTCCTGGTAATTTCTCAAAGACGGCGTCCGATATCAGCTTAGCTGTCATTTTGCTCCCATTGATCACTGTGCAGCAGTGTCTCCTCTATGAAGCAGACACTCAGGTCCTGAGACTCTGACAGAACAGGGCTCCCTACCACAGGTGTGATATACTAAATTATATACTTTAATATATTTATTAATAATTTAATAAATATATTAAATGTCTTAAAAAGTCTGCATTCCCTAGGACCAGCTATGGAGACAAGTGTATGTGCCAGGTCCAGGGAGTGGGGCTTCCAGGTGGTCACATCAGTCCAAGGGCTAACTGGATGCTATCTAGACTACTCATCCACACAGAAGCCACATCTGAGTGGTAGTATGGTAGCACATGCCTTTAAACCAAGCACTTGGGAGCCAGAGGCAGGCAGATCTCTGAGTTCAAGGCTAGCCAGGGCTATACAGTGTGAGACCTTGTTTCAAGTGGGGGGGTTAGAATAGAAAAAGTACTGGATACTGACAGACTGCCACTAAGGAAGCCGGGACTGAGCTAGCATGGACATGCAAACCTGATGGAAATTAACACAGAGTTGTGGTCCACTGCCATCTCTTGCCCATTTGTTCAGTGCTAGGCCAACACTGCTGTTCACTTTTAGATAATTCTCTTTTGAAGCAGTACAAGAACAGGCACTATAGAAAGGCTAAGTTAGGTTAGAGATACCTGTCAGGTGACACGATACCTTCTCCAGGTTGAAGGACTGTCAGATTGTTCTGGCCCTGTGATCAAAGCCTGTCCTCAGATAGCTTAGAAATGTAGACAAGATTCAGGAGGGAAAGCTTCAGACATAGGCCACCTCTGTTCTCAGCAATGGCTCCCTGAATTGGGGCAGGAGCCTGGTGGCTTCTGTCGGGTTGGTCCCTCCTGTCTTTTCTAGGAACCCCAGACCTTACCAGCTCAGAGGTAAGGTGATTGGCCTGCCCTGTGGAGGGCCGGTGGGGGAGCTCTTTGCTGTGGGAGCCCCTGTTGGGCAGGTGTGGTGGGGCTGGGGAGCTGCTCCCAGTGCCAGCTTCATTGCCTCTTCTGAGTTCTTCACAGGCTGTAACTTGGTGGGCACTGCGTTAGATAGCGTCCCAACTCTCATGCTTTTCTCTTTCCTTCCCCCATGTTCCCAGTGTGGTGAAAAAGGACACTATGCCAACAGATGCACCAAAGGGCATTTGGCCTTTCTCAGTGGACAGTGACAGCAGCTGGAATCCGGAGCAGCCTGAGAGCCATGCTGTTGGGAACAAGCACTTAGCTGCTGAATGTAGTGCTGGCAGGACTTTGGCTAGAGCCGCAGACACGCCTGCCAGGGCTCATTTTGAGGGGCCCTGTCTGTCCTGTCATTTTGCAGTAATTTTTTTTTTAAGAAGGAACATATGCTTCAGTTGGGTCCCCTGAGCCAGAGTTTGCTTGGACGTTAGTGCCTCATTTATTGGACTCCCTGCATACTGCCCTTTGGGGAGAGAGAAGCTGTGCTTCTTGGTCCTGTGTGGAAGATAGCCAGCATTTCCCATCAGAGGGCCTCATTAAACACCAGCACCTGGAGAGGATGGGTAGCTCATGTGGGGTTGGGGCCAGGTCAGCCTGCTTTCTCCATGTCCAGCTGAAACCTCAAGCTGTGCCTATGAATGTGACTTGAACAAGGGAGTCCTTCCTGACAAGCTTGGAGCATTCACTGCCAGGCTTGGCCTTGGCTCTTTGAGAGGTATCAGGCTCCCACACTGAGCTACTCTTCTGGGCTTGCTTTCTTGTGGAGCACCTACCTGACAGTGCTTCAGGTCCACCTTCAGCCAGTGCTGCAAACCACCTTTACATAGCTGACCCAGTTGATCTGCACCTACCTCCTGCCAAGCAAGCTCTGTGCTGTCACTTAGACCCCTGTGGCATGCAGAGGCCACCCATCCTTGAGCCTAGAAAATGTGAATCCTTCACCTGCAACCTGCTGGGCAAGTGGGCCTATCTAAGTTCAGTTACAATACTTTTTATGAAGTTGATTAAAAAGCTTGGTTTTTAACCTATGTTTCATTACTCTAAGGACTCCTGAGGAGCTTCCCTTTTAGCAGATGTCGATCTCACAAAGAGAAGTGACTGCTGCTGGAAAGGGACTTTGCATGGTACCTCACTTTACCTTTGATGATAACCTAGTTGTCAAGCCAGTCCTAGTTCTATGTAGGCTCTAGGCAGTGGGTATTCTCCCTTCCTCTCTTCCACTCCCATAAGGAATTAGTAGCTTGGCCTTAAATCTTGAAGAGACTGGAATGGAAGTGCTGCAGGTAGAGTGGTGTGAGCTTGCTTCATGCAGGCTGGCACATCTCATCACCCCTCCCCAAGGTTTCAATTCTGGCCATTTTACCAGTGTGCTGGTGGTCCTCATGCAGAAAAGGGTTGGCGGGCACTCGGGTTATCCCCAAATCCCCTGCATTGTTAAGATGTCCAGGAGTAGGCTGGAGTAGTACTGACTGTTCTTTAGGGGCCCCTTGTTTGATTCCTAGCACCCACAACCATCTGCAACTCCAGTTCCAGGGAATCTCAAACCTTCCTCTGTAGTACGAGGAACACAAATGGTACATGTATACTCACACACACCTAAGAGGAAAATACCCATACTCATAATAAGCTGATCTTACCTGGGTTCTATTCCCAATACCTATATGGCAACTCATAACTGTAACTCCAGTTCCAAGGGATTCAATAACTTCTGGTCTTTGTGGGTATCAGACACATATGTGCTCACAGATACAGACATGCAAAGAAGATACCCATACATAAAATTTCTTTTAAAAGCCAGGCGTGGTAGGCCACATCTTTGATCCCAGCACTATGAAGGCAGAGGCAGACACTGAGCCCATCCTAGTCTGCATAGTAAATTTCAGGATATCCAGAGCTAAGAAGTCTTCCCTGCCCCCGCCCCCAAATTGTCATGAGTCAGGGTTCATACTTTATGTTGCATCTGCCAACCAAAGGCCACAGCACCTCTAAACAGCCACAGTGCTTATGGCAGAGAACAGGCCTCTGGGCAGGTGACATGCTGCCCCACAGTGAGCTGGGACACAATCCTAAGCACACAGCGGTGTGCAGAGCCCACAGTCTTCATGAGCCAAAGTCCTGAGCTGTGTGACAAGGGTACAGGAGCACAGAACAATGACCACACCAGGCAAGCAGTACATGAACCAGTCAGTCACCTTTTATTGGACACTAGTTCTTAGGACATGAAGATCCAGCCAGAGTTCTTCATGGATGGCGTAGGAGAGGTGTGCTCAGGTGTGTAGTCCCCTCATAGTGACCCGTCAGTGGTACTTGCGTCGCCGCTCATGTTCTAAAGTTAGGAAAAACAGTCTCCTACCACATGTTCCAGTGAAAGCACCAGAGAGTGATGCCAACAGGCCACAGTCATGCCATGCCAACCCTTCCTGTACATTTCTTCCTCTTGAATTAGGTCCTGCCATCTGGCTAATTTCCCATATATTAGACAGCTACAATGGTATCTTTAATAGGCCCCCAACTAGAAGTGTTGCCCAGGTCCAATAAGGAGCAGGTGCTGCTATGAGCACAGCCAGGAATCCCAGTCAGAGGCTGATGTCCCCAGTCTGCCATCAGGCTTTACCAGCCTAAGACTAAGAGTAGCTGAGACTGAGGAATAGCTGTGCTTTGCCAGAGCACTGTACCACCCAACCTACTACCATCTTCACATTGGATGCTAGGAGGATAAGCTAGCTTTCAGCATTGTATAGTATACTTCTCAAGCACTAAACTTAAATGTCAGCCTAATTACACCTATTTTTCCTGTGTTCCTTTTCATAGGCGCCTCACTTAAAACCGTGTTATACATGCCACACTACTATAATTCCTGTAACACTTCCTCTCAAGTGGACGGACAGGTAAGGAGCACCCAAAGCTCCACTGCTGATGAGGTGAACGAACTGCCATGTCTAACAAAGCCAGTAAACACCAGCCTCCCGGCTAACAGGAAGCTGGGTCATGCCAGAGCACTTACTGAGTTCCTTGTAAGAAATGCAGTAGCTGAAAACCACATAGGCTGCCAGCACCATGTTAATCCCCGAGATGCTGCCTTTCCGCACATTGATGTACTTATTGTAATACCGGTCGTAACCTGCAACAGAGGAAGTGCTTACTGACAATAATGCTTCTGAGACAGTGTACAACAGTGGTAATCCCTGGGCTCTCAGCAACCCACTCTACACTTACTAATGACAGTGGACTGTGGGATTCTGTCTCCATGACCCAAGACTAGCCCCAGAGCATAGGCCCACTTAACAGGGCATCTATACTTTCTTTGGCTTTAACTTTGTAGGTTTGGCTCAGCTTGTTATTTTTTGCTCCTACTTCACCCCCAACTCCAGCCTGGGACTCTTATTCTAATTCTGCCCCAGATTCCAACCCCCAATAAGGGCCACATCACCATATCCAGCTAGGTTTCCTAAGCAAGCCCTTCATGACAGCACTGAGTGCCTTAAATATAAACAACCAGGTGCATTCACCAGAGAGGGTATAAACATACTCTAAGTTAGCAAAAAAAAAAAAAAAAAGATGAAATGAGTCAGGCGAGACAAGAAGGATCACAAGTTCAAGGGTATCCGCAGGTACAAACCGAATTTGAGGCCTGCCTACCTGAGACCCTGTCTTTGAATAAAAAAGGCACCTCCAAGGTAAAGGCAAGAGGATCTCTTGAGTTTAGGGCAGCCTGGTCTACAAGTTTTATCCCAGTCATGGCTATATAGTGTGAGCCAAACAACAAAACAGAAAAACAAAATGGAGGCCTTGGCTAGGCATCATTAAAAATTTAAATAGCACTGGGCAGTAATGGTGCATGCCTTTAATCCCAGCACTCAGAAGGCAGAGATAGGCAGATCTCTGTGAGTTCAAGGCCAGCCTGGCCTACAGAGAGAGTTCCAGAACAGGCACCAAAGTTATACTGAGAAACACTGCGTCGAAAAACCAGAAGAAAAAAAAATTAAAATGCAAGGACTGCCAGGGAGGAGCTATGAGCATAGGCCACATTAGTTTCCTGAACAGTTGTAAATAGACAGGGGGCAAAAGGCATTCTATTCTGAGGGCAGAACTGGAGGGAAACCTCAAGCCAGACCAACTCACAGGAAAAATAGCATGGGGTGGCCAGATTAGCAAATGGGTATCCCTGAGGAGGCTGGAGGCCATGCATGACTCCATCAAAGATCTGACCAATCCTGAACTTAGTATGTGAACAAGATGGACCCTTTAAGATGTTTTAGGAAGGCTTAAAGAAGGATGAGCATGATACAGGCTGGTGACCACCAGGATTTAAACTCATTCTTTTCTCAAAGAAGTCTTTGTTTGTTTGTTTGTTTTGAGACTAGAGTCTCATGTTTCACAGGCCAACAAATTTGGTAAAGGTGGACACTCAACTCTAGATCCTTCTACCTCCAGCTTCCTACTGCTAAAAGTACAGGTGTGTGTAAACACACCTGGATTTTCAGTTTCCTCTAAGATAGAGGCATTGATCCAAAGCAATAAAATTATTTTTAGCTGGGTATGGTGGCACCATTACCTGGGAGACTGAGGCAGGTTTAAGGAAAATTTGAGGCTAGCTTGAGCCTAATAGCCTCAAAAAAATATAAAACATTTCCCAGGCTGAAACATCTCAAAGCTTGCCTTTGTTGTTGCTTTGATGTGTATGTGTGCAGATGGTGTGTGCACGCTCACGTTCACAGATGTGAGACAGTGTGTGGAGGCAGAGGTTGGCATCAGGCAGTATCTCTCCCCACCATGTCTAGAGACAGGTGAACTTGGAGCTCACTCAACTTGGAGCTGACCAATTAGCTAGACTAACTAGCAGTCAGTGAGCTCCAGGGAGGGATCCTCCCATCTCTGCCTCAGTGCTGGAAGCACAGGCACACACTGTTTTTAACGTGAGCACTGGGAACCCAACTCAGGACCTCATGTTTGCACAGCAAGAGCATTACTCACTGAGCCTCTTTCCTGGCCCACACAGTCAGTCTTTGTTTTGTTTTGAGACAGAGTTTCTCTATGTACAGTCCTGGTTGTCCTCGAACTCACAGAGATCCAGATGTGCACCACCATACCCAGCTTCAGTCAGCCTTTGATAGGCTCATAGAAATACAGAAATTCAGGAGTTAACCACCATCATCGCCCCCTCTACAAAATAAATTTCAAGACACCAAAACCTTTATCGCCCAGATTAACTCACATACAAAAACAAACCGGCACACAAGAGTATTGCTTTTGTCTTCACACCCATTAAGATACTGACCTCTCTGAAAGGCTCCCACAATGCCACTGGGAGTGAAATTCCGCATCAATATCCAGCTTGGCAGTTCTCCAAGTTTAACCTCCATAAGCTTCTTCTCCTTCAGTGGCACTGAAAGAAAAACAAAACAAAAACACTAAATAATCCTTCAGCAACACAGCACTCTTCCATGTACCATTTCAACTGTTCATGCAGGTATACCAAGTATACAGATGCTGCATGAGTCATTTTGAGTAAATATATCACAACAAAACTACTATTGTAGGCCTAAGCCTATGTAATAGGGCTGTTTAGCAAAAGCAAAAGCTTTAAACACCAAGGCTGGAGAGATGGCTCAGCAGACAAGAACTCTGAGAACCTGGATTCAATTCCCAACATCCACATGACAGCCCATAACAGTCTGTAATCCAGTTGCCTTCTGGTCCCCTCTGGCACCAAGCAAACATGTGGGGTACAAACATGCACAAAGACAAAAGCACCCCTACACACAAAGAGTAAAATTAAAAAAAGCTTTGTCAACCAACAATATGCCTGACAGCTTAGTGAGAATGACTGTAAGGAAGAGAGCTAAAGGCCACAAGAAAGAATAAAATGGAGAGCAGCTTAGAGCACTATAAAGCTAGCATGTAAGTCAAGCACAGTAGCACACACCTGTAATCCCAGGAATTCACACAGTTCTCAGGAAGTGTGGACAAGATGATCAAGATGTCAGAGCATGAACTACAAACAAAACTATCTCAAAAAATAAAAATCCCACTGGAGAGATGGCTCAGAGGTTTAATAAGCACACTTTTCCAGAGGTCCTGAATTCCCAGCAACCACACAGTAGCTCACAACCATCTATAACATCTGGTGCCCTCTTCTGGTGGGTAGGCATACATGCAGGCAAAATACAGTATACATAATAAATCAAAAAAAATTCCTAACATTTGCTTTATTCATTTAAAGATTTATTTTTAATAATATGTCCATGTCTGTGAGTAGGTATGTACACATAAGTACAGGTGCCTCAAGAAATGTGTCAGATCCCATGGAGCTGGAGTCACAAGTTGTTTGTGAGCCACGTTATATGGGTGCTGGGAACCCAACTCTGGTCCTCTATAAGAGTATCAAGTGTTCTTTACCACCAGCCTGCCAGTCCTGCTTTACCTTATTTAGTCATCACACAGAGTTAATTATCACCCCACTATGAGAGGAATCTATACACTGGTAGGAAACAAATCAAACCTCACAACTTGTCTCCGTGCTCTGGAAGCCAATCTCAGGAGAGGTCTATCCAACCCCTTGGGATCTGTGCATGAGAACACCCTAGGGTGTGTGTGAGGAAAACCGACTCCCACAATTGTTCTCTGACATCCACATGCATGCTCTGGCATACATATGCTTGCACACACAAAATATTGTTAACAAAAATAATTATTTGGGGGGTGAGATAGGGTTTGTCTGTAATTTTGAGGTCTATCCTGGAACATGCTCTATAGACCAGGCTGGCCTCAAACTCACAGAGATCCACCTGTCTCTGCCTCCCGAGTGCTGGGATTAAAGGCGTGCGCCACCACCGCCTGGCCAATAACAGATTTTTTTTAATTTTTTATGGTTTATTTTATGTTCATTGGTGTGAAGGTGTCAGATCCCCTGGAACTGGATTTTC
>LOJH01005008.1:19062-31511 GCA_001685095.1 Ellobius talpinus
TGGAAGAGCAGGCAATGCTCTTAACCACTGAGCCATCTCTCCAGCCCCTGCCTAAAACTTTTAAGTTCAGCATTACTCTGCATTTTTAAGTATGTGCGGCAAAAATTCTGCACTCTTTCCTGGCTATCAACCATGTCCAGCCATATGTTTGGCCTGTGCACACCTACAGACTCTGCCACCACCCTGCCAGAACAGCACACATTGGGTCAAGAGAGTAGTGACACATCTTCACAGGTCACCTCAGGCCACTCATAGGTAGTTTGTCTATTACTTTTTCTTAGGCATTCTGTCTTGATCCAGAAACCTTTCCCTGCTAAACAGTTTCCTGACAGTCACCTCCAGGTGGTAGATCCTAAAACTTTCTTTCTCTTGTCCCTCCTTCCCTCCCTTCCCTTCTTTCCCTCCCTGCCTTCCTTCCTTCCCAGAAGATAACCACTGTAAGCTGTCCAAGTTCAGAATACCAAGCTTTACTGCTTACTGTCAATGACATTGGGTAGTTATCTACAATCTCTGTTCCTTGGTTTCCTATCTGCACATTGATTATTTTGAAGAATGGTTGAGATAATTTACTTGGAACACTGATGGTACGTCAAAAGCATCACTTAAATGTCCATAGACATCACCACCACACTTCAGAAGCAACTGCCCATCACAGTCCTTCAATTCCAATATCCTGTGTCCTCTTTTATCTTGAATGTCAGTTTCGACGATGACACAACTGGGATTTTCTTTTCTTTTATTTATTTATTTATTTATTTATTTATTTATTTATTTTGGTTTGCTTCTAATAGTAGCTAGTGTCTTAGACATTGAGATGAAAGGCGATAGAAAATATCTGGTGTCAACTAGATAATAATGAAGACTTGGGTGCTTTTGAAGAAGATGATGGTCATGGTGGTGATGGTGATGGTGGTGAAAATATCAGTACATAGTTCTTTGGGTTAACATACTCTAACTAAGTTTCCACAAAGCACTTAGCTTTGCTCCTCAGCTTAATACTTACCCCATAGCATGGCTGTTTGTTATATGTATGACAATGTATTGTTCTGCATATATGAGATTTATTCCTTAGAAAGTAGAGAAATGGAAAGAATTTTAATTATATTGTGCATACTTATTTAGATCTCACATCAGGAGATAAAACAAATGAAAACTCTAACTTGTTAATAATTTACATTTTAGTGGAAAATGCATACATGCTGTTAAGCTACCTCAAGATTCAATACAGAAAATGCAAATAGTTTACATCCACTGTGCACTGATGACAGAATTTGGGGAGAAAACATCAATTTAAAAACCCGTGTGTTTTCAAGGCAAGGCTGACCATATTTACAGGGCTATCATTATCCTGATTAATGTCAGATGACTCTTTGGAAGTACACATGTAGGTGACCTCTCGATTTGTCAGGTGTTTCTTACAGAAAGTCCACTGGGCCTATCTCACCACCCTCGGGGTGCCTGTCACCTAGGGGGATTTCTCTTCAGAAAGCCAGGCCACTACTTTGTTTTCTATTGGCTTATGCAAAAGTTTCATTTGAGGAGGAAAAGCCCAATGGGGAAGAGAGAGAGAGAAAGATACACACACACACACACACACACACACACACTCACACACACCACACACATATGCAGGGAGGGAGGGCATGCATGACAATCACTACCTCTGTCCTTTGGTTTTTGTTCTTTTCATGTCAGGAACTTTTTAGCTGTGCTGCCAGGGCGACTGCTCTGGAAGGCTGGAAGGCTGGAGGTTGTGCTGTGGAAGGCGGTGTGTGATTGAGGGCCCTCTGACACAACCTTTTGTTACACTGAGGTGTTTGATCCTCTTTCCCTTTCTTCTAAAACCAACCCCATCCCTTTAAAAAAAATGGATAACCAGCAGTCCTTTTCCTTATTGTCAGCTTTTGGAAAGTTCCTGGGAGGTATGTAGAAGTTTAACTAGTTAACTCTTTGCCTCCTGGCGAGAGTGTGCCCAGATGGCCTGCCTTCTAGGCAGGAGGGAATCAGGTACTTGCTGCAGTCACACAGGCCAAGAACTGAACCACTTGAAGCTCCAAAAATAAGCATTTGTGTTCAAGGTCTTCAAATTAAATGGATTCCGCCTTTGAAACTGGACACATGTCCTTATTTTCTTCTTGTCCTAGAACTGAAGCATGTGGAAGAGAGAAAAAGATACGATATGCTAATTTCTGATTCTAGAACAATAGGCGTGGGTAGTGAGGAGCCAGAGAAGAAGATGAGTTCAAAGCTGGGCTCTGGAGACAGTGGGGGTAAGGCTGCCGTGTTTTCTCCCCCAAAGAAGGGTTGCGGCCCAGACCTGAGAAGAGAAAAGAAGCTTAGCTGGATTATTTGACAAAAAAAGAAATGTATGGCTTCTAGATTGTGACCTACATTCTGCACACAATAATGATGTTTTACGGTGGTGAGAGGGTTAATAACCTAACATCATTCATGTAGTGTTTTTTGAAAATTGAATTTTACTGCTACAAAGTAAATGTAACAGCCCTCTGGAGACAATATTACAGGCACTTTATTGTTTGCTGAGCTGATGTCATCTTTCTGCAGACTGACTTTAAAACAAAGGCAGAACATTTATTACAAATATCACTGTGTGAAAGGAAATCTACTGAAATACTGTTTGGAAGGTGAGCTGATAAAATGGTGTATTAATACTTGGCTTTGATCATCTTATGCTGTAAAGTTATGACTTCAAAATACTTCTCGTGTGACCTCTATTCATGGCAAAGTCCATCCTGGAAAAAAATCTAGCCAGGAATTCTAGCATTATTTGCACTCCAGTTGGAATATTTGTTTAAGCTTCGTGTTTGTTTTAAATACATTTTTAGTCTCCCAGGCAATTTCTTAACAAAGTTGATGTGCTTGTGTGAGAAAGACATTAAATATCATCTTTCAAAGATGATGTATGTGTGATTTAAGAAACAAAGTATGGGGAAGAAGCTATTTAGTTTCTATAATGAGCTTCCAAAATCACCTGTGAGTAGTGACTGCAAAGTTAGCAATTTAAATAAAGCTGCTTGAGCCATTGCCAAGCAAGCATTCTGCATCACAGGTTGCTTGCAGCTCAGGAGTTTGGTCTCACTATCTGATGCACGTGTAATACAGCGTGAAGTTGTTTGTGGATCACTCCGGAGCTTCTTACAGTTCCATTTCACCACTGTAGCCCTTGAAAATGTATCAAATGAGCAGACACATTTGGCCGTCCCTTACAAGGCGCAAGTAATTTGTTTGTAAATCAGTTACCTTTCAAGAAAAGTTGAATTAGGGGAAACTAGTTTCTTTGAAGTTTCCCCCACTTAGAAAGCCAAAGAGTGAATTAATGATCATTTTGAAGTAATAATGGTAATGAGGAAAACGTTATTTAGTGAGCTCCCCTATCTCAAAATAACTGTTCAGGTAAGGCAAATAAGTTACATCCCCATAGACTGAAACCCTGGAGGTATATCTCTAAGGAAATGAATTTACTATTCTTCCTTTGTGTCTGAAGTCTGGTTGAAAGGAAAAAACACAGGTCAGGGAAATTGGGTTAGGGAGAAAACCTGCTGTGGGGTAGTGTAGAATCCCAAAGCGTTGTCTATCAGGGACTCTGCAGACACTCTGGAGATCAGCACACTGAGGACTTGTGAGTGCTGGGTACTGGCAGCCTTTACAGCAGTCAGAAATGGATCTGCATGGGATGTCTGTGAAGGCAGTGTGTGGTACTGTTGTATGAACTGTGCCCAGAAGGCAGCCACCAAACTACAGCTGCTTCAAAAACAAACAACCAAACAGATAAATAAACAACCAACACACTTACCACACTAATGACTATACCTTTCTATAGGAGAAAGAATCGTCCTGTTAAAGATTGATTTTTCTTATTTTTTAATCAGGTAGACGTGGGGGAGAGGTGTGAGTGCAGGTGCCTACAGAGACCAGAGGAGTTAGATGCCCCTGAAGTAGAACTTACAGACAGTTGTGAACTATTGGACATGGGTGCCAGGAACCGAACTCCAGTCGTCTCTAAGAGCACTATGATCTCTTAATTGCTGAGCCATCTCTCCATCCCTAAGAAAATCACTGCTTAAAGCTTGGAATGATTGAAAATATTTCAGTTTAAACCATTAGCTATTTACCGTGGACTAGGGCACTAAGTCCCATGAAGTCTCATAGATCAGTGTCAGAGAGAAGAGTTTGGCAAGGCTCAGATCTGACACCCACTATATGTATTCAAGAGATGTTGGCTGGGTGGCTGATAGAATGGCAGAGTGGTGATCAAGGTAAGCCCTTCAATCCTTGTACATACAGGGAGGAGCTGCGAGAACCTTCCTTTGAACAAGTTAGCAAAGCTGTAACAAGGGACAGGCAGGAGTTAGGCTTACGATGGAGCACAGCTTCTAGCAGCTGGGGCACTGAAAATAGCATCCAGAACATGGCAGGACTTTTAGTGGTACTGCCCATTTTTGAGCTCTGCCCTCCTCACCATTGCTAGAAGGAATGTCTCTCCTCATTTTTTGTCATGTTGTCAGTATCAAACACTTGCTTGTACACACACACACACGAACACACACACACACACACACCCCACTGGAACTCAAGAATCAATGCATTTCATTCATCTCCTGGAAAAAGAGCCCTCTTTTAGGTCAGACAACACAGGTTAACACCTGAGCCATAAGAAAAGGAGAGAGCGTTGGTGTCTAAGTCACTTTACCAGTGTAAGGATGGGTTTTGCAAGCACCCACATGACTGTGCCTCATCAAGTTGTTGAAGACGCTTTTTAATCCCCCTCTTTAGCAAGAAGTCTTATGGTTGGGATGCTAAAAATGAGCCAGCTTGGGACCCTCCTAGTTGTATGAAGCTTTGGGTCACCGTCCCCACAATGAGACTCAAGCTCCCTCCTTTGATTTTGCTCATAGCAGCCCCCCAACTTCCGTCACCCACCCACCAGCCAGATGTGCCTGTTGTTCCGTTTGCTAGACCTCCTCTCAGTCCTTCCAAACTTCTCCCCCTTTGAAGTCTCTATTACAGATGCAATCATTTTTGATTCCTGCCATTCCCACTCTCTCAGCTTAGGCTTCTTGGCGCACCCCTCCTCAGCCCCATTAGGTACATCTGCTGCCCCCACCATTCAGCCGGTGTTAAATTGTGATGCGCTTGACGCGACTTCAGTCTGTCCACTAAGTACTACTCAATCACCAACCACTGCTGTCTCCTCATTTGTGAGAAAGGGAGTAAGAATGAGTTAGTTGCCTCAAAATTCTCTAAACAAGCTCTGCCCTGCTAACCCAACTGAAATGGAAAATTGACAGCCAAGGAAATGAAGGAAAGGGGTTTCAGGGAAGAAGACAGACCCTGCAAATTTGATTGCGGATACCTTTGCTGAACATTGTGCCCTTCACACAGTGGTTAGATGGTGCAGCGACTATGGGAAGGGATGAATGGAGGGAGGTGTGTCGATCATTGCGGGAGATGCTAGTCAACTGGGTGCCTTCTCTGGAATTCAACAATGGATTAGGGGATCTGTGGACCACCAGAAACTGAATGTAGCCTATTTCACTTTGATGCATTTTTCTGGGGGTGGGGAGCATGCATTTGACTTGATTTTGGAGGGTTGTCTACCTCCCTGTTCCACCCACTGCTGAAAATAAAGAGACCTCCACTGCTTCACCTGGTGATGGTGGTACACGTCTTTAATCCCAGCACTCGGGAGGCAGAGGCAGGCGGATCTCTGTGAGTTCAAGGCCAGCCTGGTCTAGGCATTAAGTTCTAGTACAGTCAGGGCTGTTACATAGAGAAACCCTGTCTCAAAAGTCCACACTAAAAGTAAAGACACCTATTTTGTCTTGTTTCCTAAGCTCTGCTTTTTTTTTCGTCAGCACATTTTAGTATTCTATACAAGGTGGGCAGTTTGGAAAGTGAAAACAGGGGTTTTAAAGCAAATTTACCTTCCTTTAAAGAAAAACATTTAAGCCACCAACCAGGTTACATACTTCCCATTGTTTTTCTTTGCTTTTAGTTTATCACAATTTAAAGACAGGTCTTTTTTTTAACAATGGGAATAATCACACATCTGAACATAAGAATTAATTTTATGCAGTTCCATAGAAAACCAAAATCTTGAGAAACACTTTCAAAACAATCAGAGAAAAATAAACCGTTCCTTATGTCACTCTTGTTAGAGAGGGATTAAGAAACTGGCAATTATTTTGGCGACCTTAATTGTTGCACGGCAGGAAAATATGTAATTAGAGCACGTTCCCAGGCCTGCACACCTGCAACGCATCCTGAAATATAATGTCAGCTTTCAGTGCCCATCCGTGCCAGGTTCTAGCACAGCCAGTCACAGTGACACTCTGAGAACACTTGGGTCTCATGTAATGTGGCCTCTGTGTGCGAAAGAAGCAGGCATTTACACCAGCACACAATGGAGCGCATTGCCGCAACACTGGCTCATTATTTCCTGACGCCCACCTTCAGCTCTGCCCTGGTTTACTCCATTTGAGGTTTTATTGTTACGGTATAACGGTCCCGTACATTTCTGAGATTCCCTGTTATTCAGCTTATTAATACAGCACTCACTTGATTATCGGGCTGCGATTGCACAGCAGAAGTCGGAGCCGGAGGAAGTTGTGGGGAGATGAGAACAACTGCTTGACTTTTCATGTAGAAATTTGGGCTGCAGGAGCTGCCTATATGGTTGTGGTTTAGAATTCACCCTGTATCCTCTATGTATTGTCAAGAATCCATTTTCCACATAGGGGAGGCTTAAAGCATGTTCTGGCTAAATTGACAGTGTTTCAGGGGATGGGAAGACTCCATCGTGATGCTCAGTAGCTTTTAAATATCCATTTTATTGATTTTCCTTAACGGAAAGGAGCTCTTTTGATAGGTAAAGTGGGTAAAATGAGGAAATAGCATGCATGGTGCCTGCTTTTCAGATAACTCTGTAATCTGGCATACTGATAGTTAACAGACTTTCCCCCAAGAGAGATACACTGTATTTTGCTATCTGACATGTTGTCATATATAAAGAAATCAATTGGTAATTAAATGATGTACCTTGTGAAGATGACAAAAGGCATTTGGTTGCGAAAGGAGAACTGGGTTTTGAGGGGTTTGTAATGAAGGCCTAATGACTATTCATAAGAGATTTTCAGTCCGTTGATCCACTTGACTGGAAAGTTCTGCCCTGGAGAGTTAGTGCTGTCAGATTCTCTCACCTCAGAAAGCCGCCGCAATCGACGGTGTGGAGGAAGAGCGAGAAATCATCTAGTTGTTGCTCTAGGCCTGTCTTAGGTCACATGCAAAAGGCACATCTGGCTTCCTGTAGGTGCAACCTCAGGACATAAACTTTGACTATTTTTTAAACCATAAATATGTACAAGTGATACTGAGTATGTTTCTTTTTATTCAAATTTTCTTTATTTTAGAACACATACAAATAGGAGGGTAAGCTGCCTTTTTAGCCTCATTTTTCTTCCAACTTTAAGTTATATATTTGCTTATTAAAGCTAGGAGTGGTTGTTATGATATTGTTGAGGACCAAATGCTGAGAGTCTTCTTACGTGGACCCAGTTGGTAAAGCCACCATGCAGGAAGGCCAGCAAATATCAGTGGAGGGAATATTATTCTATGGTGCTCCTGGAGGGTGCCTATTGTTTTATTTGTCAAAAGGAAGTAAGATGTCCAAATCTACATTCATAAGAAGAGATGCAAGGCTCCTACCACATTAGAAAAATGAATTGAACTCCACAGTATAACTATTTCAGGGTCTTCATTAAAAACAATGAAAATTGCTATATTCAAAGCAGACCAGTTACAGTCATGCACAGGGCACATACGAGACTATCCTGGGGCAGAGAAGATGGCGGAAACAAGCAATTCCGTCCTCACAAGTATTCAGAGTCCACTGAGAAGCCTGCGTGTAGCACATTGTCTTGTTGTATGGTGACACAGAGCCTTAGTGTCAAGTGGCAGAGTCTTTCTGCCACCTCCCATCTATCCTTGGGGATTTTTGAGTTTCTTGTTTAGTTAGTTTTCCCCTGTTTAATCAAATGTTGGAATTAAAGGTGTGTGCCAGAGAAAAGAGTGTTCTAAAGATCACTGGTCATATAAAAGGGTCTCATTGTGCTGCTCTGTCCATTGGCAAAGCCATTACTAGCCAACTCAGAGATTCTACGGGATAAGCAAGGTCTTCCTGGAGCACCAGGACTCACCTTGAGGATCCCAATAGAATGGTCCCAGCTGTTGATTTCTGTGGCTATTTACTCTCTGGAAGTACCTCTCTGTGTTATCTTATCGAGGAGCTCACCTAATCAAAGGTAAATAGGTTTATCGCCTCATTAAGGCTTGTTTTATGACCACATAGAAAGTAGTGCTTTGAGTGGGATCTGTCAGAGTGTTTGCCCAGAACATCTGCAAGAGACGCAGTGGGAACTGCAGAGGCTTCGCGCTGCCTGCAGGATCAGGATGTTCCACACATGGGGCATCTTTAAGAGGATGTCACTGCTGCTCTTACGTTAAGTGTGGTGGTCAGTGAGTTTTGCTGAATGTGTTTTCTGGAGCTGTCAAGGTAGACCCAATGAATGGACAGATACCAGACATGTAATTATTCTTATTAATATACATTGATTGCTTGTTTAGTTTATATGATGAATTTAAAAATACATTAGTATTTAAGCCCTTTATAGCCAACCTCATGATTTCTTCTGACATATGACTAGTGTAGAATATTCTATAAATATACCTATAAAGTCCTGCCTTGTCATCTAATTAGTGGACTTTGATTTAAGTGGCTATAATTATGGAATTGACTAGCTACCTCTCCAAATAGCAATATCATAGATATGAATATATAGAGATAATACCTTGGTTATTTCATATTTGTGGAAAAGGCAAACCACCTAAATAAAGAAATTAAGTCCCTATCAGTGCAACATTAAGAGGGAGAGAGAATGCCAAGAATTCCATTAATTTGGGCTATAACTGCCTCAAACTTCCCCGAAACACTGACACCAAAGAACAGCATGACGCTATCAAGCACTTCTCCCTTAGGACACAGAGGTAAGGCAAACATGACTTTAAACAGCACTGTATCACGCAATAAAATGAAGGACAGCGTGTTCTGCCAGGTACCAAAGACGGCCACCATTTGGAGAGCTCCAGAAGGCATCCAGAGAAGGCAGCATTGTGTGCAAACATGTCCCCATGGAAATGTCCTCAGTAGTCACACATCTTCCTCCACCCTGCCCAGAGCCCATGTTTCCAGTGAGTCTCTGGTACAGCACGGTGGTCCTACCAGGTGTTTGCATGAGATAACTCTGGTTCCGAGAAAGCTCCAGTATTTAAGAAGGGGGAGGCGGCCTCTTTTCTCTGTATGATTTACTTTGACTATGACTTTTGAATAGGTTGCATTCCCCCGACCCTGCCGTGAGAACTCTTCACAGGCAACCGCTGACAGCGTCCGTACTTCCTAATAAGAACTTGAGTTGAGTGGGTTTACAGGGCTTTCTGATTCTCCTCCGATCTCTTCCTGGGGCCTCATAGCATTCAGCGCCACGGAGAATAATCCTAAGATGGCCACCATTTGCTTTTCCCTTTAATGTTTGGGAGCTACTCCAGAACGTAGTTACAACCACTCAGAAGGGCTTTTTCACAAATTGTTTACTGTGGAAGTTGCCACCCTGTTGTGCTTTTCAACCGAACACACAGGCAGCGAGCATTGATGTCAGTGTAACAAATAATGTGTACAATTTTTAAAAACACTACATTTACTGAGTCCCCATATCATGTTTTCCTGCTGGTCCTTAGGAGCAGTGCTAATACAACACTCCTATAAACCAATCTTGGCCCTGGCAGGCCCTATTGGAACTAATGGGGCCTGACAGTTCTTCAGTTAAAAATTATACATGAGGGTCACTTTCCCTTAAATTATCTATTGTATGCCAGCTGTTCACAACTGCACTGCTTCACTACTTCCTTTGCCTTGGTAGAAATGTCTACTTCCCCATGACATCCGTCACAGCTGTCCTCATAGATGCCACTGAAAGTAGCAAAACTTCAGCCTACCTTCACAGGGAAGCAAGCCGGAGGTGCCTCTGCCATTTTTCTATATATTTTTTTTGTTCTGGAAAAGAATATAATGTAGAGTGGCTCAGTTTGCTTGTTTCATGCCACAGCCCTTGAGTTGTATGATAATTTCTCATCTACTGAACAACTTTATTCTGTTATGCTCCTAAAGGGCGCAGTTTTAAGTCCCCGTGAGTGGCACTCCCATGCCACAAGCCCTATCAATGGCAACCTCAGATAGATAAAAGTCCCAGGTTTTTTCGTTTTGTTTTGTTTTCTTGGGGAGGAGAGAAGAGGAGTCATCACCAAGGACCTCCCTTTGTTTCTCAGGCCTATTAAAACTATAAGCAATAGAGCCCCTAAAAGAAAGAGGAAGAAACCCAAGCTTTGAGTGTGAATGGAGGCGCTCTTCTCGAATGTTCCTCATTACCTTGGAGTGGTTATCTCTGGATTACAATTAAAATGAGGATTTTTTTCTTTTCTTTTTTTTTTCCTTCAGATGTCCCCAGTGCAGTACACCCCACCCCCACGGTGTTATTGGATCTCCTTAACAACAAGTGGCTGTGATTTAATAAGGTCTACCCCCACCCCTCACCCTGTGTAGGGTAACGGGTGGCTTAGAGTGGCAGTGGTACAAAGGTTACACATTCAGTGATATTTTCTGCCTTATTGGTAAAAATGGGGAGGTGGGGTGAGAGGATTTCCTTTAATTATGAAGTAAGTGTGATGTTAGTAGTTATTTCTGCAGCCTGGTGAACACGCTGAATCCTTAGGGCCTAATTTTTAGCATATGTTGCCCTCTGTGTAGTAAGAGGATGGCCTGTGCCTTCTGAATCTTTGTAGGGGATGCAGGCTTTACTACTTGCTGGGGAAGCTGGCCATTCAACTGTTTCTCCAGAATGTTTTTTTTCAAACCTTGGTAGATAAGCCTCAGCCTGCAGCAGTTGGGTGAGGTCAGATGTCAGTGGAAGGGACACGCTCTCCCCTGCTCCTGTGCAAGCATCCTGAGTCTGAGCATTAATAAGCAACCATTCTGGTTCTCTTTCAGAAGAACACGTAAGCTCTTTAAATGGTGGCACACAGCTTGCAATTGTTGTGCCCCTGAGTGGGTGTAGAGAGTGAGGGCTACGGCCTTGTCTAGTGGCAAACAGAATAAACCGACAATGATGCCATGGGCCCGGCATGTAGACAGCTCTGTGGGGTGGGTGAATGGCACAGCCCTGGCCTCCGGTGGTGGTAGGCCCTATAACGGCTCGAGTGGGAAGGCTGGTGAAAATTGATATGTACTATTACTACATGTATAAAACTTAACACTAGGGCCATTGCACAGGTGGGGGGTTCCTGTTTATTGATTTTTATGACTTTGTTAGAACACACTTAATGCTTTTATACTCCAAGAGCTCTGGGAGGGCTCACCTTAGGTAATAAACCTTTCCGTACTCTGCAATCGCTCACAATTTACATGGGGAATCACATTATCCAGTACAAAGCTCAGCACCCCCTTCTATTTGGTTTTAGGAGTACCATAAAAGAGCAAAGCAAATAACTATAACACTTTGAGTTTCTTTAAAAACCTGTCCACTCCTGCTATGAAAATAGCCCCTAATTCTAATTACTCATATTTCCAAGAAAAATTGGTCACACAAACTTATGTGTTGTCTCAGAGGTTGAAAGCAAATTAGGTTTCCAATAAGACAGTACATCAAACAAAATAGTGTGTTCCTCATGCCAGTGGCTTTTTTTTCGTTTTAGAATTATGGTTGGACATTTTTGGCAGACAGATTGTCTTTTGCTCTATCAAAATGACAGTTTCTTTTGTGACTGCAACATTCATAATTAGAAGGGGAGAAGCAATCTGCCCAATTTAATATAGTAAAAGAAGTTTAGAGTCCCTGCTAGTAATTTCATTATTTTTAAATTTGAATTAATTGACTTAAAATAATACAGTGCAGAAGTCTAACCAAGATTACAGAAAGGTTTCTTTTTTCTTAAAGAAAGGTTTCTTCTTCTCATTTGGACACAGTACTCTTATGTATTATACTTCAAAGGAGATTAGAAATTTCTTTTTATACCAGGTGTCGTGTTCTGAGATTCAGAGCTGGACTGTGAGCAACAGAGCTGAGAGACATTGTAGGGCAAAGCCAGGGAACAGAGTCACTTTAAACAGAAAGTTCTCCAAGTTCCCTGTGCTTAGGAGGCTGCCTTGGCTTAATTAAAGTCAATGGATGACCAGAGAGAGAAGGGGTGGATATGAAATGAAGGAACAGCCACCCACACAGTCCAGTCTTCCTAGCCTCGTCCACGCAGTCCAGTCTTCCTAGCCGCGCCCACGCAGTCCAGTCTTCCTAGCCTCGTCCACGCAGTCCAGTCTTCCTAGCCTC